>VXBI01005461.1:866252-891554 GCA_013397375.1 Toxostoma redivivum
CCTCCCTCCTCCTGTCAACCCGGCGCTCGCCGATCCCGGCCCCCCCCCCCCTCCGTCCGCATCCCTCCCCCCCTCCGCCCGCGGCTCCTCCTCCGCCAGCTCTCCATCCCTACATCCCGCCCCGCCGCCTCCCTTTTCCCACCTCCGCCTGTCATCTGTCCGCCACTTCACCCTTTCCTTCTTGCCCTCCTCTTCGCAGCCCCTTCCATCCGTTCCCTTCCCTCCCACACTTTGCTCGCCACGGCCGTGGTCCCCACAGCTCCTGCCTCATCTCCACTCACGGCAGAGCACGGCTTTTCTCATTTCTCCTTCCTCGCTATCCCCTCCTGCCTAAGCTCCCTCCGCCTTCTCTGCCCTGCGCTTTCCTTTACAGGCCTTCTCTTCTGCTCCATCCTTTGCCTTATCCCTGCATCAAGTTCTCTGCTCTCATGTCACCGCTCCTCTCCTTTTCTTTCCCCTTTTCCCATTCCTCTGCCCGCAGCCTTTGTCCTCTGGAGCTCCTTTGCCAGGCACAAGCCCAGTGACAGCTCTGTCAAGCCATCACCGGCCACTCTCAGAGCCTGGTCCCAAGCCCAGATGGTCTAGAGGTGCAAGCAGCATGCCAGGACAAGAACCAGCTGCAGTCTGTCCCTAGCCCTGGCTTGAAAGGAACCAGCAACAAGCCCGCTTGTAACACAGCACCTTATGAGAAGCTCATTGAATGAGGTGGCCCACTAACCCTAATGAAATTCCACCCACACACAGGAGAGTATGTTTTATAACCCTGGGTGCTGGGAATTCAGGATTTGGCACTCACTGAACACCTCAAAGCAGATGTTTGAGGGCATTCAGCGTTGTCTTTGAAGCCATTGTCACGGTTTTCTGCTCCAAGCAGCTCTGTGAACTGCAAGCAGGTCTTTTTGGTGTTGCTGAGTTACATTTCACATGCTCAGCTCTGCAAACCTCTGTTCTTCAGAGGAAGTGAGGTAATTCCAATCGTCCTGCAAAAGAAAGCAGTGTGCTGACTCTCCAGCTGGGGCAGACTGTGGGAATTCTCATTTGTTGGCATATAACCTGTACAGGAGCGATGTTTGATTCGACTGAGTGACATATCAGATCTGAGACATTCTGCTAAAACCTACAGGAAAAAGTATTTTCACAAAATCATGTAATCTAGCTTTTGCTGTCAAACAGCCTGGGGCTTTGCATCCAAGTACTCAATATGGCTACAATATACAGATAAATTATGAGAATTTATTGTTAGGAGCAGAATTCTTTTCAAAAGCAATTATTTCTCACAAATAATAGAAGAGCTCTAGTCCAACTGCCTGACCACTTCAAGGCTCACCAAAAGTTGAAGCATGTCATTAAAGGGCATTGTCTACATGACTCTTCAACAGGCATGAGAAAGTTAAGATTTTCCCATTTCTGTATAAAAATTGCTCAGAAAAAGAGATGGCTTTCTCCCAGGTACATCAGAAGTGTTTGATTATTTTTGCTGAGTTATGCCAGCAAAAATGCCAGGTTAAAGAGTCTCCTTGAGTCTGGTCTGTGACTGTATTAAGGCAGATGACTTTCCAGGCAGTCATTGAATTTTCAGAATGTCTTTATGTGATGGAGAGGTCTATGAGGAGAAAAGGGGAGAGGAATAGCCTATAATTCCTCTCTTATTCCCATCTTTATCTCCCTCCTCTGCTGCTGTACACAAGAGCTGAGTACTAGCCCTTGCTTTAATCATCCAGGGGCTCCCAGTTGCCTGTCACTGCTGGATTGGATAGAGTTTTCTGACACAAATCCCATCTTTTCTGGATGCACAGTCTGCTGCTCTTGTGTAGATACTTTATATTGCCTTTTCTGTAGGCACTACTGTAAGGTAATACGATCAAATATAAATCTGTGGAGTTCCACCACACAGAAGAAAAAAAAAAATACACAAAAAAACCACCAAACAAAAAACCCTCACCACCACCAACAAAAAACACCATTATCTAAATCCACTGTTACTGTTACAGAAGTTGATTTGGATCTTAGAATCTCTGATAGATTCCAGGGCTGACAATCACAAATAAATTCCCTTGGAACTCCAGCTAGGAGAAAGACCACCATCTCTAACCCTTATTCCATTAAGGTGGAAAGCACCAAAATCCCAAGATTTTTTCTGAATTTACTTATATGTAACAGATACATTTCCTCCTCAGTACTCTGTAAATCCTGATGTCCCTGAATTTTAAGTTCATTCCACCCTTCATAAAGATAAGAAGTATGAGGGAGGAACTCACATCACAGTCACTGATTTCCCATCAGAGTGCAAAATAACATAGGGTCGGAGGAGGACACCACACTGATGAAATGCTGCGGGGCTGTTTGTATGGTGTCCCCTTTTGCAGCCCCAGCTGAGGGGAGAATGGATTTTCTTCTTGAAGAACAACCCGCACAAATCCAGCAAGGCAGAGAAGGCACTGAAACCCTCACTGAGAGGTCCCGACAATTGCCCCAAGTCACCGTGAAGCCCACGGCAAGGCCAGGATACGGCATTCCAATCGCAAGCCCAGCTCCTGGCAGAGCTTCCAGCCGGGAGGGACAGAGCAAGGGGACAGCGGGACAGCTCCCCTTGTCCCGTTCCTCGCAGCCCGGGCGAGCCCCACCCTGGCACCCGGCGCTGCGCTCCCCGCAGCCCCGCGCCCGCCCCGCTGTCCGCGGCAGCGCTGGGCGGAGAGAAGGAGGCGGAGAAGAAGGAGGCGAAGGAGGCCGGTCTCGCCTCGCCTCCCCCTTCCCTCTCGCCGGTTTTCTTTGCAGCATTTCCATGCTAGAGGTCCCCACCGAGCTGCGGAGCGAGGATCTGCCTGGCTGCGCCGGGCCCTCTTCCTTCCTTTGTGCATCCCCCAGCCCCGTGCGAGCCGTGCCCCCCCGCCCCGGCCGCCACGTCCCCGCTGCATCCCCCGCTCCGGAGCCCCCCCCGGCCTTGGAGGCAGGAGGAAGCCGCCCCTCCGGGCACGCAGAGCCGGGGCAGAGACCAGGCACCGGCTGCCACGTCGTGTCACCTCCTCCTTGCCGACCCGGCCGGGGCACCGAGGCCGCATCCCCGCCCGCATCCCTGCCCGTATCCCCGCATCCATCCCGCTCCGCGCTTCGGAGGCTCCGGGCCCCCCTTCGGCGGATGCTGCGCGTCTCCCCGGGCCGCTGGTGCTAAATGCTGAGCGCCGACAGGATGGATGAGTTTCAGAGCGAGGAAGAGGAGCCCTGGTACGACCAGCAGGACCTGGAGCAGGGTAAGGATGGGGGCACGCCGCAAGCTGCCAGGGATGGCGGGCCAGGGGATGTGTGGGTAAGAAAACTGACAGATCTAGGGACGGGAGGGTGCGATACCTTCTCTCTGGACCGCTATTTGCTTGGCAAAGCCACTGCCTCATCCTGCAGCGGCGAATCTCGGGTCCGCTACTCCAAACCACTGTCCTGGCCGAGGAAAGTTTAAAGCCGATGGATAGAGGCAGGGAGCCCAGAGCTGTCCTAAGCACCAGGGCAGTAAATAATTTGTTCTGTTAAATCTCCAAGGAAGCTGGCTCCCCAAAAAACTTGCTGCAGACAGAATCAAAGAGGGGTGGTTATGACACTGCTTTTATTTCAGAGTAGCCCAAGGTAGAGTTACCAGGCACATTACTTAGAAATTAATACATGGGAAATAATGTATTGCTAAGGATGCTGAAAGTCTCTCTCAAAAGCTTTTGCTGTCCAAGCCCAAATTCAAAAGGATCTTCAGCTTCTTAGTCACCTAATTACTTCTGGAGATTTTTCCAATCAGCCATAAAACCAGGAGAAATATGGGAGGAGAAGAAAAAAATCAAGGCCAAGTTTCAAACAGCAAAAGAAGCCTTGTTAGAAGATAAACGTTCACCTCTGTAGTTTGCTTTGAAGTAGCTGTACCTAGTTCAATGGAAAGTTTACCCTAAGGCTGGACAGTTGGTGCCTGTATTTGGGGCTATTTTATTTTTCTTAACTTAATATTTTGAATCAACACACAGTAAGTAAATAACTGGAAGAAATCTCATTTCAGGCCAGTGGCCCAGGAATGAACGGAACTGATTTGCCAATGCATAGCAAAAAATCATTCCTACCTAAATACAGTTCCCCTAAGGCACGTTGCACTATAGGTACAGTTTTATATTTGCTTTTCCCAGCTGGCTGTCAGCAGGGGTGTGCAGTCCAGCTGCAGTGCCTCAGCCCACCATTGCTCCAGTGCATTATGTCATGATTTGAAGTTTATACAACTTCAGCTGCAGGACAGGGGCCCAGCAAGGAATGATAATCAGTCCCCCAAGGGTTGTCACAGCTGGGCTTTAACCCCAATTTCTCAAATGACAGGAAGTAGTGGGATACTGGGCCCTGTTCTTTGAAACACAACACTCAAACAAAGCCAAGAGCACAGAGATGAAGCTATCAGCTGGATAAACAGTGCAGCCTTTGAGTGCTCAGAAATTCACATTTCTGGGTGACGTCTTCCCATGGCTCACAAGGGGCCTGGGCACTGGTCCAGGGGTGGGATGCAGGCTGAGGAACAGCAGAACTAGGGATGAACATAGGAAGTGTTGAACAACGTGGGATCAATTGATTTTTAGCCTAATGCTGTCCCTGGTGTCAGGTTCATGAGTCAGCACTGGCACTGTACTGGCTCACAACAATAAAAGCACCTTTCCACTGCAGGTCAGATTCCCAGCTCTGTCCCAGCAGCCTAGAAACAGAATGGCTTTCTCTCGATGATGGATTGATGCTGGCTATGGGGTCCACTTTTGATCACATATACAGAACTGGAGGAAAACACAAACCCAAAACAAAGCCCAGCTGTGGGGTTGCAGCCTCCTGTGTATGAATAGGGGCTGCACAGGCTTGCACAAACTCAAGGAGAGATGCAGGAAGGCTTTAACTGGAATCAGCCAAATGGAAAGGTCCTACGGGGTAATTACAACCGTAATTAATTTGCATGATGCACAAAGCATCACAGAGGACAGTGCTAGACTTTGTCCACATACACTGTGCCTTTGCATGACACCCAGAGGTCTTTGGTGGCGGCACAGCCATGGAGCTGTTGATTTGGGAATGGGGGGTGGAAGCACAGCACAATATATCCAGCATGGCATGATTAGAGGCGTTACTAAGAGGATTGGCATGCCAAGAGCCCAGGGTCGAACAGAAACCCACGCCTGGCAGCAGCACTGGGAGGGCAGAGGACAAAAGCAGAGGCTTAAAGACCATTCCTTAGGAGCAAGGGGTGGGAGAAACAAGGAACAAGAAAAGGTTCTTCTGTGAACCAGTTGGTTGCTGGGCCTTTATCGTCATTTCACAGCATCATCAAATATTTATTACATTTACATCCAAAACTGTTTGCTAAGCAACAGATGGCTTAACTGGGAGCTCTGTGATAATTATGTTAATTAACCATTTTAGCACCGGAGTGGAAATCATGCCTCCAGCTCCACACCAAGCACCTGTTACTTTCTTCATCATCCTCCATGAGCTTCACCTTGCCGAAATAACTATTTTTTTCAAAATAATAAATCTCAATCACTCTTTCTTTCCCCTGAAGTGTCCACAGCAACTGGGTGCATCCACCACTTGCTTTGGAAGCAGCAAGATCTGGTCCCCAGCCTCAAGGCCCTTCCAGCCTTGTACAAATTAAGCCAGTGCCTTTCAGATGCTCTTTCTTGTTTCCTGCACACTGTAACACTCTGTGGCTCAAGGCATTGTACCAAGATGCCTTAGTACATAGAAGCAGAGACTCACATCCCAGCCAGGACCCTCAGCAATGATATGGTAACAGCAGTGGTGTCCTGTGAGGTTTCCTTTGCAATGTTGTTGCTGATGAGAAGGCTTTCTGATTTGAGGAAAGTGGTAAACATGGAGCTGCAATTCCCTCATACCATGACTTAGCTTATTGCTTTGTAAGCATGAAGAGGTACCAGTGCTGCTTTGGTCCAGCCACCTTCCATGGGCCAGGGAGTCTGTGCTTCTAAGTGTTAAAACCAGGATAAAATTCTGGTGAACCTTTTTCCAGCTGTTGAGAACTGATGATGTGGCTACAATTGCATCACACCCTGCGCACAGAGCCTACGTGCAGCCAGACCCCAAGAGAATGAATGAGCTAAAATTAGAGAGCCTGAGCTGCGGATAAGTGGGGGCACCTTTCCTGTTCATCAGGAGCGTTTGTGTTTGGGAGGGCTGTTTGTGTTTGGTGTGCCAACTCAATTGCATCTGGATCCAAATAGACCCAGCAGCTCTGCCAGCCACTTCCAGCCTTCATCTCCCCCGCAGCAATCTCACAAGATAAATCCTCCTTGCAGTCATCCCACTGCATTCCCTGATCTTCCCAGCCTCCCTATCCCCCTGCCAGCATTCAGGTCTCAGAGCAGAGTGCAGCCCAAGAGGAGGCCTCTCAAAGCCACCCTTCTGATCCCTAGACCCAACCGTAGCCTAAGGCACATGGGGCGATTCTCGTGTGTCCTGCATGGGGCCAGGAGTTGAACCTGATGATCCTGATGGGTCCCTTCCAACTCAGCATATTCTAGGATTCTTTAAGTGTGGGATGATTCCTCCCATAATAAACAGCCTCTCACTGCTCTGAGATAGGCAGCAGGACCAGAGGGAGTGCAAGAACCAGCACATCACCTCATTGCCACTGTGAGACCAGTTGTCCTCCTGGGCAGGCATAGAAACGTTTGGGCCAAACCATCTGCAATGCAGGCTTAGGACACTACAGCTATAACCTCTAAAGGTCTCCAGATTTAAGGATCTTTTTTAATTCCTCCTCCTCTTGCCAAGCATCTGATTGCTTGAGTCCTAAGAAGGAAAATGACACAAGGTGCTGAGCTTGCACCACTGCCAGTTCATCCGTGTAAAGACACAGGGTCACCAGTGCTCCAGTGACCAGATCCTGGCATTGGATCCCAAAGCATTCACTGCACAGGGGAGCTGGTGAAACTCCATATTCTACCCCTCATGAGGAAGTTTTCAGTTATCCCAGCAGTGCAGGGACAAGGCACACACCTTGCCTGTCCTCCAGGAGCACAGCAGTTATCTACCCTCCCTCCCTCCCCAGAGGCAAGCCAGAAGGACAGAGCTTTGCCTGCAGTAGCTGAGCCACTTATTTATTTAGCACTTCAGTAGAGCAGGTAGCTTATGGAAGTGGAAAGTTTTCAGTGACTAATTGCTGAGCTGCTTAGGAATGACAAGAGGGACTAGAAAAGTCACAGGAGACAAGGAAATAAGATGACAGGTTAGTCTAAGGAAGTGATGAGAGGCTCCAAATACAGGAAAAAAATATATATAGATGTATTTTCCTAGAGTGAAAATTCCCCTGGTACATGAGGCAGCAAGAAAAAGGGGCACAAGAAAGCCCCACACAGCAACTTTCAGTGAGAAACCAGAAGCTCCTCTCCACATCTGCTGAGCTCAGGCACATAGCTCTAGTTGTGGGAGGGAGCAGAATTAGAGGAACTGCTGGAAAGGGAAAAGGGAAACAATAAAAAACATCTGAAAAAAACAAACAAACAAATCAGCATTTTCTGTATCTCCTATCCTGAAACAATCAGTTAACAGTGGCAATTCTCCTTGGCAAGGACATGCACAAAGGATTTATGGTTTGAATCCTGAAGGACGTTTTCCCCCAGCAGCTCTGAGCCTGAGGGACTGGGAGCCAAGGCACCAGCCACTAACACCCTGCACATGGAGCCTGTCCCCCTACCCCAGCATTTTCCAATCCTCTTTCTTTGTTCCTGTACTAGCCAGTGCTGCCTGGTGACAGGGTGGATGCACTGACTCAGTGTGACAGGCTGGAACCACTTAGAGCAGTGACAGCACCAGGGTCCCATCCTGCTCCTGCTGAAAGCAGTGCCAGCACTCAGGATAATGCACTCCTCACTCACTCCCACACTCTCTCTCCTCTCCCAAAAGGCTTTCCCAGAGCAGCACAGTGCTAAATTCCAACCTCATCTCACTCCAACAGATCTGTGTACTCACACCAAACACACATTCAGGGATTCCAAAGCTTCTACTTAATCTGCCCAAAAACAGGTATGTGGGCCAAGAATTTAGGAAAATATCTCCAATACAAAATACCCCAAAGGAAGACCAGATGTTACACAACTGCTGCTTTTTGCACAGCTGGGAATTTCAAAAGGATTTTATGTTACAGATGGGTTTTTTTCCATGTGTATTTAACAAACAGTTAACAAACATCTCTCCAAAATGTGACTGTTCCTCCACAGCTTTCTAGGAAGTCACTGTTGTCTATCCCATGTGTTGTGCAGCCGCCCCAGCCCTGCTCAGTTAATTTGCCTCTTCCCTGAAGAATCCAGATCTTCTACTGTGTAATACCCAGGTCCATGCTGGCCTCTTCCAAACATACAGCTGCAGCTTCAGCAGTTAGAGCAGGGAAATGATCATGCCACCTTCCAAGTTTTCTTGGCCCACAAGAAGTGTTGAGTCCTGGGAAGGCACCTGAACTGGGAGATGGTGGCCAAGCACTGGTGTCAGCAGGAGGAGGCAGAGCAAGGAGCAGCACAGCACATCCCACGAGCATCAGTCTTTGCAGCAGAACTGTGTCAGGGACACTGGTTTTGGTGTTGGGCCCCTAAAACAAGTATTGCTCTGCATCCTCCTCAAGACTAGTAGCGGACATAACATCATTTTGAGAGTACATCAAGTATTTCATCACTCCCTTTCCCTACAAACACAGACTGGAAGGTTACAGCCCCATGTTCTTCCTGTGCAGCTGCACAAACAGCACTGATCACTTATCTGAGGTCAGGATCTCTTTCCACATGGGCAGCATCTCCAGCCTGTGCCAATAGCCAGGCACAAGGCAGCTGGGCTGTGAGATGAGCACCTGGAAGAAGAGGACTTCCTGAACTCCCCAGCAGCAGATGGGAAGGGAGCAGTAGTGGGGCAGCACCCTGCAAGACGATACAATTTTCTTCAAAGTCAACAAAAAGGGTTGCTGGAGAAGACGTGAGCAGGTTTTTGGCATTGCTGCAGAGGGTCAGGCTGCTTCTGCATTTAGCTGTAACACGTGGAAGAAAGGGCTCTGTACCTCTATGCCTCTGGGCATAAGAGGTAGCAGACAGAAGTAACCAGCAGTGGCAGTGCTGGCAGGGGTCTTGGGGGCTGCTACAGCTGCACAGTGACAATTGTGCTCGAATGGCTGCTCCCCAAGTGTCCAAATCACTCAGTGTCAGTGGCCCCACCTGCCTCCCCCCAGCAAGAGAGGAGCAAGGGCATCTGAGTTGGCTGGAAATGGCTCAGAGCAGGGGAATATGTTGTGTGAGCAGGAACAGGGCAGGAGAACCGACACAGCTGTGGCAGCCCAGTGCTGTGGGCACCATCCCCTGCCACGTGAGCACAGTGACCTGTCCTTCACAGGGCACCTTTGCTTGGGGCTCTACACGTGCACAGCACTGTGCTGAGCACCCTGGTGCCCTTCCTCCTTGTCCATCCTGGGTCACTTACAACGTCCTGCCCCCAGAACACATAGGGGAGAGGAGTTCTGCCACATGGCAGCCATCCACATGCCTGTGTCTTTAGCTTTAAAAGAGTGGAAGCCTTTATTCACGGTTTTCTGCAACCCAACATAATTAATTAGTAGGAGATTTGCTGCCCGGGGGAGGAGCACACACAGGAAAGCTCTGGCTGCCTTTCTCTCTCCTCTTTCTTCGCTCCTTCTCTTCAACAGCCCCACTTGTATATATTTATTTAGGACATTCTGATCCAGGTGCACTATCAGAGCCTCGGAGCCACCAGTCACCAAGCTCTTTCAAACCATTTTAGCCTACAAGGCAAACACAGGCACTGAGGCTGTTTAGATAAGAGAATAGCAGGAAAAGATGCAGATGGGGGCTCAGCCATGGTCTGATAACATCCTCTGTGTTCTTATGCTCTAAGAACCTGGTAAAAGGTACAGCAATTGCTGTGGGCACAGGGATGGAACTGCTCTCTGCTCTGTGTGTTTGTAGAGACACAGTTCATAAGCAGAAGTGACCATCCTGGGTCACAAGCATTAATATACAAGGGAGAATTTGGGGTGCAGGATAATAAGAGGGAAGAAAGAAATGGCATAAATTAAATTGTAAAAGTCTGGTGAGCATCTGAGAAGAATAAAGGAGAGCTGACAGAGGAAATATCAAATAGAACTGAAAAATATAGAAGGCAAGGAAGGGAACAGCAGAGGCTGAGAAAGCTGGAGGGCTTTGCTGCAACACAGCACAGTACAGACAGTGTGTTCCTGAGCCCCTTGTCAGGGATTTCCACTCCTTTTGCCCAGAGGGCTCAAGAAAGCATGGAAGGAGCTGTTCTCAGTGTACTGGGCTTGCTTGACCCCCTGCCAAACTCCCCTCTGCCACCACCTGAGCCCCTCCCAGGGAGGTATGCACAGCAAAAAGCAGCACAGGAGCACGTAACAGATTACACAAGAGAAAGAAAAGGAAGAAAAAAAACCAAGCAGGAAATCCTGCAAATCTCATTAGGGTAACAAAAATGCCAGTGTGACCAACATCAGCTCAGCCCAGTAAGAGCCACAGTTTGAAAGGAGGAGAAGGAAGAGGAGGAGGCAGCTGTGCTGCCAGGGACTTAGGCACCCCGTTTGCTCTCACCCAGCCCTAACAGAGGCTTTTCCCCATCTGCTTCATTGGGGCTGTTTTACAAAGCAAGCCCTGCCTCTGTGGAACACCCCACTACACGAAAATAGCAGATCCTCCCAAAAAGCACACAGAACACTAAGTGCAAAGCTGAACTGAGCATCAATGTCTGAGTTATGCCAGTGTAAAAGCGATGGGGAGTCCACGTCTCAGCAGTAACACTGGTGACTGACTCTGGAAGCTCTGAATGGCCTTGGGAAACACTGTCTTCTGTGGAATGGGCATGTTGGAAAGGCTTTTTCAGGTTGTTTTTGTGGTGCTACCAGATGGCATTTGCTTCCCTGTACCTTAGCAAGTTCCATTGCAATGCCTTATACAGGCCAAGTACAGAGATTGCTTCCATCACCTGCCATGGAGCAGCAGTAATTGATGTACAGAAGCTGATATTCATTGTAATATACCCAGACAGCACAATCCCTTGCAACTATGAAGGAAAATAAATGAGTAGCAAGTATACCCTACCCCGGGGTAAACCAGCATAGCATCATTCATTTAGACTTTGAAAGGAATAATTGCACCCACCCTTGACTTTAAGTACCCATGTGTAATGGAGCAGACAGCAAATGCCATTAAATTAAACGTCAACAGCATTAAACATCAGTTCTTAACTCTCAATGTACCCTATCCATCAGCTCACAAGCACCCTGAGCTTCCTCCAGAGACCTTCCCACACTTCTGCCTGCTCTTCAGCAGATGCATTCACTACATGCAGTACAGGACAGGAGCAGCCCTTTCCACAGCCTCACATTTAGGAAGGGGCCACAAGTAATTCCTTTATATATGCTCAGCTGAAAAGGAGCTGCAAAACCATAAACCCTTGCTCATCTGTGCCACACAGCAAAGGACTTCTGTGCCCACTGCAAGCTGCTGGTATTGCAGGACAGGGACAGGGCTGGTTTATTAAAAGTGAGGAGCCAAGTGCAGCATCCCCGGTGTGTTCTCTCACAGCCTAAACATGAGAATCCCTCGCTGCAAGAGAGATGACGGGGAAGTCCAAAGCAGCTGCACCAGATGGTGGCTTCCTCAGAAAGCTGCATTTATGAGGAGCATCTGAACAGCTACCAGATCATCATCATGCCAAGAGCAGCCAAAACCTGCCTGGCACCAGGGTTATGCTCTCCCAAAGTCAAAACCAGGAGATGCTGGAGGGAAGAAACCCCTCCAGAGGGCTGTGGCAGTGTGCTCTGCTCAAACAGATGCAGGCCAGCACTGGGAAGGCAGAAACGGCTCCAAGTCCTCTTTGAGCCTCGTGTCGAGGCTGGAGAAGCACCCAGCTCTGCTGCAGCCCCAGGCAGGTAACATCTGCCTGTAATACTGCCACAGGATGCTGCCATGAGGGAACTCGCTGCAGTTTGTCCTTCAGCCTCTTTCCATCAGAGGCAACCTGCTACAGCTTTTGGATCAGGATGGGTTTTTTTCAAATTTCTTCAGTGGCACAGAGGTAGCAGAATTATTACTGGGTTGCTGCTGATCTCTGCAGCTCCAGGACGGGGCCTTCTTGATGTTCTGCCCAGCCCTGCTCCGCTGCACCAAGCACTGCTTGCATTCAGCTCTCACTCCCTTCCCACCATACGGTCTCTCTTCTAATCCCCACCCTCCTTGCTCAGAGGCCTTTCCCATGGAAGCTTTCAGAGAAATGCAGCCTCCAGCCCTCCCTCCCCTGCTCCACAGGCACAGCCCTTTGTTTGGGGACACAGCTTGTCTCCTTGGCTGGTGTTAATTAGAAGGGTCACATCAGTGCCTGCAGTGCAGGGAGCCAGAGGGCGCCAGGCTGGTGCTGCCCGGGACAGTTTCCATCCACAGTTCTCTCCTGATAGGATTTGGCAGCATCAAGACCCCCTTTTTGAAGTTGAACATTGGCCATTTCACAGTGATGCATTCAGCACAGGCAGGATGTGGAGGGATGGGACACATCGAGCAGGCATACAGCACTTTATTTCTCCTCCTGCATCCAGAGGGGAGGGGGAAGGGAGGCATCAGCATATCAGCTAAATTAGGGCAAGTCCTTCAGCACTGGCTGGCTGACAGTGGAGAAGAAAAGAGGAATACAGAAAACTATAGGCTAAACCATAGTACTATGTAGAACGGATTCCTGGATTCCTAAACAGTTCTTTTTCTCCCCCAAACAACTTGGTGAAATTTCACATTCAGCCTCAGGTTCCAAGGTCTCTGTGGAGATGAGCTGTGTGTTCCCTCAGCCCATGCAGAGCCACAATTAGTACAAAGATCAAGAGGGATCTGGTCTAAAGATGACATTAAAGCACTTCCACAGCATCCCCTCCCTCCCTCAAGCTGGTGGGAGGGACAGGTGGAGAAGAGGACTCAGGCACAAGGGGGTGGATGAGACAGGATTACCAAGGATGCTTTGGCCGGCAGGCAGAGAGTGAGGGAGTGTGTGTGACAATGGCTGAGGCAGTTAAAAGACACTAAAAGAACCAATTCCCCCATGGCTTTCAAGCCTGGAGTCTCCCAGGCCCTTATGCTCAAAATGGAAACAAAGACTCAATTTCCTCCTCAGAGCCCAGCCCCATTCTTTCCTCTTTCCCACTCATCCCCAAACACTGCCCATTTCCCCCATTAAATTATTGCTGACAGAGCCCTTTAAATTACAATGCAGGATCTTGCACTGCCTAATCCACTTAACTCAACCCCAGCTGATTAAATTGGATGCCATATGGTGGGAGAGCACTAGTGTAATCCACAGGGATGGGGACACACTTGACTCATTACCTGGAGCACAGCACAGAGCCCTCTCACTCCACACCTCCACATTGGGGCCCTGCTTGCTGCCAGGGATGTGGTTTCCAAGGTGCCACTCTCCAGCAACAACACTGGCTCTGGTGGTGCTGGCATTAAACACAGCCCCAAGCAGCTTAAAGGCAGAAATTATCCTTTATCACTGCTGGCATCTGGCTGTTCCCCCAGCCCCAGCTGGTGTAGCAAACACTCGGGTCTCCCAAGGGCACTTGATAAACCAGGGAAATTTGGTGCTTGGAAAAAACCAAATAGGTGGAGGAGGTCTGTCCATGGGGAAACGTGTCAATAATTTGATTGCAGGGAGAGCTGCAAGTGCAGCTCTCAGGCTGGGTCACTGTGCAATGAAGAGGATTATAATTTAAAAGGTCACAGCCCTTTTAATAATAACACCCTGCAATGCAGGGCACAGCTGGAGAGTACATTCCCATGGAAAGGGGAGATTCGAGGACATACTGAGCAGCTGTTGGCAGCACCACATCTGGGGAGCCAGCAGAAAGAAACATGGGCAACATACAAACTAGTAACATAGCACATCCCAGCATTATCCATCAGGAAAGCCCTATCCCAGGCACTGACAGCACTACAGCTCACCCCCTGGCAAGCACTTGTGTCCAAGGTCAGCGTGAGCCTCATTTTGTGATGTGTGACAGGTCAGGGGGTTCCCAGGCTCAGAATATATCCCAGGAGTCCTGTTCTCCTTCTTGTTATCTTAGTGGCCAAGTATCTCTCTTTCCCAATCAACTGCATGGCCAAATGAACTACTGGAGAAAATTACAGCTACTCTCAGCCCTGGCAAAGCCTTTGCAAAACACATCATTAGATGCAGACTAGAGTGGAGCACTACAACAGGCTAAGAAAATGCCAGGGCAGGAGACCCAGGTCCCCTCACACCCTGCAGGATTGTCACTCTTAATTACCTAACCAGGGAAAGAAAGAGCAATAGCACACACCAGGAATTGTTTCCTTACCTTTTGGAAGGATAAAGGTCAGATTTCCACTCTGCCATCCTAAGAGCTGTTACCACTAGAAGCCCCAAGAAAAATGAAACCCACCTGTTCATAGTCAGGTTTTAAGACAACCAATTCCTGTGTGAAAGCAAAGGGCTGTTCTCAGAGACAATTGTGCTATCCCAGCCTCACAAACAGCATCACCTGTGTGCTCAAATTTTGACCAACACAGGATTCACAGGGCCGGCAGGCTTTTTCTTTTCCCAGCAGCAAAAATAGGATTTTGACCACACTGTCAACATCTGCTTTTCCCGGCATTCCTCCTGAAGTCCAACTATTTCAGTAGCTTCCTAAGGGTCTTTAGAGGTGGCTGAGAGTGAACACAAAGTTGTTTGTCCTTTCCCTGGAGCTGCCCCAAGGAAAGAGCCTTGGATTTGACCACTGCAGTGCTGCCAGGGTGGCACATCTGGAAGGTGCCTCCAGCCCCCTCAGGCCAGGCAGGGTTTTATTACTCCTGTCAGTCTATTAGCAGGTGATGGATGGAGGCTGACAGGGAAGGCAAGGCACTCCCTTCGTTAGAGATAATAATGTAATTTAGAGAGCATCCCCAAGGCCCTGCAGGGCTTTACCAACCTTTTGCTCCATTCTGATGGGTGCTGAGCCCTTCTCAGGGTAGGGAATGGAGGTGCTGAGCATCTGTCACAGCCCAGATCCTGGGCTGGTCCTGGTTACAGTGTGCAGGAGAGTGCAGGAGGGTTTTACAGCCAGAAAGCACCAAATCGTCATTGCATGGAGGAGCTGCAGAGTCCTGAGCCTGGCCTCCCCTTGTTCATGCAGCCCAGCAAGACAAGAGGCCAGATCCTGTATGTTCTGTGAGCATGCACCCAGGTCAAAACTGTGCCAGTAAAACCAGAGCCATGAAAAATGTGCTGCTGTGCTTGGTGTGGGGTCATTTATTGGGGCGGGGGGAGATCCCACCACATCCAGCCATGGAGCTTTGGGAACTGCAGCAGCTTTGTCCCTCTGCTTTTCAGACTTGCAATTGGCTGCAGAGCTGGGGAAGACACTGCTGGAGCGAAACAAAGAGCTGGAGGACTCCCTGCAGCAGATGTATGCCACCAACGAGGAGCAAGTGCAGGAGATTGAGGTAGGGACACAGTCGGGACAGGGGTGGGGACAGGGGCTGCTTGGCCACTGCTGTCACCTAAGGGGGAAGGTGGGAAAGGGGCACTTCCGCCAGTGCCAGCAGCTCAGATGCCAGCAGGAAGGCAGGGATGTGCTGTGGGGCATGGAAGTTGAAGCATCTTCTGTAAGTGCCTGAAGGAGGACAGGTTGAAATCTGCTTGAGTTTTAAAGTCTATTTTAAAGTCTGTTGATGGATTAGAGCTCATCCCAGCCTGGGGGAGGGTCTCGTTCCCCCATTAACTGGCATTTTCCTTTTTCTCACATCCTCACTCCCTGTCCAGATGTGCACACCAGATTTTGGCACCAGGCTGCATCTGGCTCACGTTTGGTCTTCCCCTGCACATCCATCAACCTTCACACTCATTTCTCTCTGCTCTGCTGCAGCTTTCCCTTGATCCCAGAGATTCAGAATCGCATTTGTTCCCAGCTGGCCCCTCGGCACCCCCATAACATAGCCCCTTTGTTAGAGGCATAAAATAGCTCTTTCTCCAAGAGCTCCAATCTAAACTCCCATTTCAAGCATCCTGTGGGGTCAGGGCAGTAAGAGCTCACAAAACTGAACTTAGAGGCTTAAACCCGCTGTGCCTGGCAGGGTTTTCATCCACTGGAAACCTTCTAGGGATCTGTGAGTTAAAAAAGACTGGACACCTCCTGATTTAAAAGGACACAGGGCAGAGGAGGGCTGCCAGTTCACAAGAGCAGCACATGATGCTGCAGGGATCAGACAGCTGATGTTTGAGGGAACTAGTGGATGGATTTAGCCATCCCCCTCCAGCAGCCCATCAGAAACACATCCACCATAGGATCTGGAATCTCGCCCCAGCTGAGAGTGAGCACCTGAGTAGATGCCCCTCTCCTAGTCTTCTGGGAATAAGATTTTGCAATGGCAGACTTACAGAAAAGGGTGTGCAAATCCACAGAAACCACAGGTCTCCTCATATTTCACAGACTCAGAGTTTTTGCCTGAACTCCCAAGGAAACGCACCTTCTGCAATCGATCTGTCAGGTGATCCAGTAACCAACTGGCCAATTTCAGTCAACTTTCAGTCCCAGGGATATCAACTTTCTTTGCTACTGGGAATAATAAAGCAGCTGAATAGAGAGAGAGAGAGAGTTTAGTGCCCTTCACAGAGGGCAGGAGAAGTTCAATCGTATTTTAGACACAAAAATATTTAGAGTGGTCGAGGGGATGAATATTTCATCTGTGGAAGAGACTTCAACCAGGCAGAGCCACAGAACACATTGCCAGAGGAAGAAAAGGCTGTAGGAATTTCTGCTTGTGAAAAAACCTGGTTTTTGGACGTGAAATGCTCATGCTTCACTTTTCCTTGCAGTACCTGACCAAGCAACTGGAGATGCTGCGGCAGATGAACGAACAGCACGCAAAAGTCTATGAGCAGCTGGACCTGACAGCACGGGACCTGGAGCTGGCTAACCAGAAGCTCGTGCTGGAAAGCAAGACTTCCCAACAGAAGATCCAGTGGTACAGCCTCCCCTGGATCTTCAAGATCCAAGAGCCTTCAGCTCCCCTCTCCCCTGCCCCAAAGTGCAGCCTGTCATTGCTATTTGAGCCATTCTCTTTTGTATCAGCGCACTTTTGCAGCTGTTTAGAACAAAAGTGTGTTGCAGTAATGCTGGTTAGCAGGGGTCAGCTGCAGCACAAACATCCCTGGGATTAGGGCTGGATAAAGGAGTGTCTGAAGCTACCTGGAGAGAGGCACAGCAGCCTCTCCTCAGATGTGTTTCCTTTGAGACAAGGCACATAATCCTATCAGGGAGATCCCCAGTACACAGCCCTGAAGAAACACCAGGCACAGATCCAGCAACTCCTGAAACCCTGGCTAGTCCATGCTGAAACACCAGTTTATCAATAATATTTCTTTCCTAAAACAAGCCCATGAACAAGGTCATCCCTAGAAACAACAGCCTAAGCTATGTCCTTGTAATGCAGCATCATTTGCAAACAACTGTGTGGAGAATGAATTTCTGAGCAGAGTGTTTTACAAATTACCTGCAGACAGAACAAAACAAAATTTCTGCCCAGTCTCTGTGTTTCTCTACAAGATAAAAAAGAAGGAATAGATGCTTGTTTCAAGTGCAGAGATGTTCCAGGATAGTGCTTATATCCCAGAGGTGACTCTTTCAGCCAACTGATTTGAGGATAGAGACTCAAATCAATCCCCCAGTCCCTTTTTTATAACCAACCCCATTCAAGAGTGACCATACAGAGAAAGACCAACAAAAAACAAGTGCTGTCATGATACCAGGGCACATGCTAGAAACTGGAAGCACCTTCCCTAGACTGGATTTCTCCGTGGGTAAAAAACACCTTTTAGGAACCTGTAGCACCTGACTCCTCACCTGTGCTCCCTCCCCTCTCTGCAGCTTGACAGAAACAATCGAGGGGCTGCAGAACCAGGTGGAGGAGCTGCAGAAGCAGGTGGAGGAAATGAGGAGCTTGGAGCAGCTCCGCATCCGGAGGGAGAAGAGGGAGCGGCGCCGAACCATCCACACCTTCCCCTGCCTTAAAGAGCTGTGCTCCAGCCCCAGGTATGGAGCCTTGGCTTTGGCAACCCCTCCAAACAGGGGAGGTGGTGGGTGAGCCCCTCTGGGGGTGCACAGAAACCCCTCAGACACAGAGGTTGGGCATCAGAGCCTGAAACCCATGGCTGGAGCTGAAGGGGGGATGTTCTTTCACCAGCCCACCTGCCTAAGGCAGTGTTGGCAAAGCAGGGCCTTCATGATCCCATCTCAGTGATACTTCCCTTCCCGTACCAGCACAGCCCGTTCTCCCTTTCCAGCTTCCTTCCAGCACAGCACCAGCACCTCCAGCTCACCAAAGCCAGTTGAGATGGTGCATTTTGTGCTGTGTGACTCCAGCATTCCCCAGGATCACCAATCACACACCTGGATACACCATGTGCTACAAGTGCTGTACAAATACCTACAGCACTACTGCAGCCTTAATGCTCCCCCAAACCTGGCCACTGTGTTAATTCACTGACCTCATGAGGGTATTTCTTGCTCAGCTTTGTCCACAAAAGAGGGTTCTTTAAATAGATAAGCAATCAATAAACTTTGTTACTGAAAGCATCCTCTGCCAGAGGATACGAACCAAAGACATTTTCACTGCAGCAGCAATGGGGAAGTTAATCAGGCCATAATCTGACCCCCAGCAAAATCCACTTAATGTCTCTGTGCTTCTTTTCCCCTCAGTCTCCCAATCCTACTCTCCTCCCCTACCAAAGGCCCTTGGGTCCCCTTGCAGCCCCACAGATGGCTCTCAAGGTCAGGCTGTCCTTCAGTGCCTTGAAATTTGTTCAATATCCCCCACCACAGCCATGCCTCCCAGGGGAAGCCATGGAGCTTGCACTTTTCCAATCTGCTCTAAACAAACAGGATGCCATGGGTGCTTCACTAAGGAGGAAAACTCAAATTCCCAAAGGGAAGGGAGAAGTGCTTGTTGTCACTTCCCAGGCAATGAAAAAGGAGCACCTCTATCAAAAATCTGTGTCTGCCTTGCCATGTAAATCTTCCCTCAGTCCCTCCTGAGCACCTCCCAGTCACAGGGCTGCACAGGCAGCAGCACATGCGCTTCAGGGTTTTGACTGCGTGGGTCTGGGGTTGTTGCCATATGCAGTTGGTGAACTCCATGGTGCAGAGAGCAGCTGATGAGCTCTAGCAGGAAAAACACAAAGCCATCTACTTTCAGCTCACTTGAACACTCATTCTTGCTTCACTGCAACGCTGGTGGCTTGTCTGTTAACCAGATGTGTCTTTTACCTTTTAGGGTCTCATTTCCCTCCTGTCTTTTATTACTGCTGTCCAAAAAAAATGCAAGTTCTATGGGACAGAGATTTGTCTCTGTGTCCAGAAGAGCCACACCCTATAGTCTCCTGGCACATGGAGAAGGCACATCTCACTACACAAGCTCATGTCCTTTTTGGACATCAGTGGAACTACTTACATAATAATAAAACACAAATCCCTCATGGGAGTACTGCTTGGTCAGACTCTCTCATGCATCTTTCTCCTCTTTCAGGTATGAGGACGCATTCCAGGTCCACAGCTCTTCCACAGAATTCAACCAGAAGCCACTGGAGAGGGAGAATGAGCGTCTCCAAGCCATGGTGAACTCACTGAGATCCCAGGTGAACCAGGAGAAGCAGCGGAAGGAGAGGGTGGAGCGTGAGTACACCTCGGTTATCCAGGAGTACTCGGACCTGGAGCAGCGGGTGTGCGAGATGGAGAACTGCAAACTGCGCATCAAGGAGCTGGAGGCAGAGCTCCTGGAGCTGCAGCAGATGAAACAAGTCAAGAAGTACCTGCTCAGCAGAGAGGACAACCTGTCTGAAGCCCTCCTCGAGCCACTGAACAACGCCCCAGAAGCAGATTACATCGACCTGTCCGAGGAGGAGGGAGGGAAAAGCCACGGCACATCCATGACCCCTTCCCCAAACCACCCCGTGCGGAAAAGCTGCAGCGACACGGCGCTGAACGCCATCGTGGCCAAGGACGCCGTCAGCCGGCACGAGGGCAACTACACCCTGCACGCCAACAACGTGCGCAAGCGGGGCATGTCCATCCTGCGCGAGGTGGACGAGCAGTACCACGCCCTGCTGGAGAAGTACGAGGAGCTCCTCAGCAAGTGCCGGCAGCACAAGGACAGCGTGCGCCACGCCGGCGTCCAGACCTCCCGGCCCATCTCCCGCGACAGCTCCTTCAGGGACTTCCGAGGAGAGGGGCATGAGCTGGAAGAGAGGAAAACCATGGAAAAGACCATCAGCAAACATGTGGAGGCCGTGGACAAGCGGCTGGAGCAGAGCCAGCCCGAGTACAAGGCTCTTTTTAAGGAGATCTTCTCCCGCATCCAGAAAACAAAAGCGGACATCAACGCCACAAAGGTGAAAAACAAGAGCAGCAAATGAGTCCTGGCTCTCCACAGCTTCCACGTGCAATTGCAATGGCCACATCTTCTCTTGAGCCCCAGGAAACGCCACGTGGCCCCTCTGCTTTGAAGGTTCGAGAGGTCTGCAAGCAAGAGAATGTGTTACAGGGACCCAACTCACTTTTTTAAGCTCTGGACAACCCGTTGGGACAATTGTACATTGTAGTTAGAGGATTTCAGAAACCACACGACAGATCTCTGCATGAGTTACTGCCACTGCCAGACATCACAACAGCAATGTAAACTCCACCATGAAAGAAAAGAAACCAATCCCCCTCTCCACCCTTTTTCAGCTTGTCCTACAGCCCAATTATCTGCAAGCAAAAGCCTGGATGTCCTCCACATCCTGCCACAGCTGGAGTACAGGGTGTCAAAGCAAAACAAAAAGCCATCAGACCTTTAGGGGCTGCCCCAGCACAGCAACCCAATCCTCCAGTTAGGTTTTACGGCTGAGAACCTACACTTGAACCCAAGAGACTTCTATCTCTGCCTTCCCCAAAGGGCAGTATGGTCTTGCTATTTAAGCCATTCTCTAATCAGTCAGGTTTTTCAGCTCTTTACAATGCAAGCTCGTTGCAACTGGAAAAACTTGAAGAGAAACATAAAACTGATTGTTCCATCTCCATCAGCATTGCTCAGTGTTTCAGTCCACACTCTCCAGACCTTGCAGGCATATGGGATTTACTCACTTTAAGTCTGCCCTGGTATTTCACCCCAGGTGAAGCACCATGCCTGGTAGGAATTCAGCGCCCAGGGCTTTCCCACAGTGAGACAAGAAGTGCTATTACAATATCAGAGACACACTTTCATCTCATGGTCTGGGTACCAGCTCTCTGTGCTGTGCTCTTCAAGAGGTCATTGTCCCATCGTAGCAAATCCTTTAAAATCAGCTTGCATGGGCTCACAAAACTGACTGCCAGGCACAAAAGCCAGGGGATGCAGCATCTCCTGGGTCAGGAGCCTGGCCCTGGCAGTAGCATGGATCACACATCACCCCTCACTCCTGCTCCAAACATCTCCCCAGCCACGAGGACGCATTTCAGCTTCCTGCTGAAAATAATCTTTCTTGGCTGAGATACTGTCGCCTCTCATGTTCCAGTTCCCTTTCCAGCACTGAAATCTCCTCACTTTGGCTTCCACAGACATGCAAACATGCAGCCAAAAGGCTGCTGCAGTCTCAGGAATCACCAGTTTCCAGTTACCATGAACTAGATGATGACCTTGTACAGTCAGACGTGTTTTAGGCAGAGAAGCAGCAGCTCATTACAGCTTAGGCAACACCCTGAGCATTGAGCCACAAAACCCAGCAATTTTGTGTAAGCAACCTGCTCTGTACTCACCTAGAGCAACCATCAGCTACATCTGGATTTTCTTTTCACCAGCTTACATCCCAAAATCTTGGGTCAACAGCTGGAACCTTTGCAACATTGAAATACAGCAATGCGAATGTGGCTTTGGAAGGGGAAGACTGTTCAAATGGAATTATCCCCCACGTCCAGGGCTTTGATGCTACAAGGAGCAACCTTTCTTTCACTCCCCATGGAATTAATACAGAAAACCCCCCAAAAATGCCCTGTTTTGTTAAGCTGAGTACCACAGAGTTAAGTTGGCAGGAGTGTGATGTGCAAACCACCCCTGCTCCAGAGGTCTCCTCCTCAAAACCACCAATGGCTCTGCTCTTCCACACTCTGCATTTCCAGGTGCCCCACGGCCCCAGGCACATCAGGAGCTGCATGCACAACTATGACTACCAGCTCTGTAACAGTATGGAGAACCTTCATGCCTTATTTATTTATAATGGAAAGCAGTTGTCTAATAAAATAAAATAAATAAAAATGAACAACAACAGCAAGAGAAGCGTTGTTGATTTCCCGGGAGCACTCACCACCCGTTGACTTGGCACTTGTAGTAGTGTTGGTTTAAGCCAGGCAGTGTTTGCCCTGCAGTCAGTTGATGCTGCAAAGGTGTGGGAAGGGAGTCACCCTCACTTTCTGTTTTAAACAATCCCATGTGGATCAGCATCACAGTTAAGTGCACAACACATTAAATATCTTTTTAAATGCTCTCTTCTCCTCTCAAATACAAAGAAACACCCATTTTATCACAGCTCTTACAATTCTTTTAAGAACAACACAAGAGTTAATTCTTTGGTTTTCATGTACAATTTGGGTCGAGAAAGTGCTTCAGGCACCCTTGCAGAAAGGAATGAGAATATGCTGAACTATTCTGCTGCATTATTTATATAACACACATTTTTGTGCACTTGGACTGCCAACACTGCCACGCAATAAAACCCCTCTTTTGTCAGCTCAGAAGTCTCTGTAAAACCACACAATTTCTAAGCTCCCAATTCAAATCCTATTTTTCTTTTGGCTTTTTTTGCAAACCACAAATGCAAAAAATGACTGATGTAAGTAACATGGTATTAGTACTTGGCTTGACAAAGGCACAGCTGCCGTTATCAGTGGCACGTTCAGCAGAGTGCTGAGAGCAATTTTCTTCTGCATCCAAAAATATTAGTGGCCATATAGACATCTTGATTGACTATGTGAGTCAGAGTCACTTGATTCCTGCCTTAAGTGAGGCTTTCAGTGATCAGAGGAGGAGAAAAAAAGCATCTTCTGGCCTTTTTTGCTACATTTGATCTAAACTTTTCCAATTGCTTTTGGAGCACCAAGGAAAGCTACACAATTCCACTGAGAGGGAACAAGAGAGCGCTGAGCAACAACTCTGCCAGGGAAACTGCTGGAATAGAGAGCAGCAGCTACTTAACAGCACATCCCCATGGTTCATGACAGAAAGGAAAATTGCTGCATGCAATTAAAATGGATGAGGAAAAGTCGCAGGAAATAATTCTTAATTTCAGAATTTGGCAAAATCAGTGACCCCATTCAGCTCACAGCATTAAGATCAATAAGGGCACAGCTTGTCAACTATCTGCATGCTGAATTTGAAAGCTGGCATTTAGACACTTGCAGTTCCATCAGATCTGGCCTGGCTTCTCACTGTAGCACCATCTGGAATAACCCTTCAGAAGGGCACCTGTTGTCATAAACAGGGAGGGGCCACTTGAAGCACAAATCCAAGGGATTTACAGAGCTCAAGCTCCCACAGGAAGGATTCAGCATCTTCCCTCTCTTACAACAAATGAGACCTTCTGCAAGGCCCCTCAAAGGGAGCTTGCTCCTATATTAACAGCCTGTACCCTCACTCACACAAGGAATGACGGGATCCTTGGACTCCTCAGCCTTTCCCTCAGGTTTCTGGGATGGCTCTCGACAGCATTTGCTCACCAGTGACCCCCAAGGGGCTGAGGTGGCTTCCTCAGCCAGGACCAGTGACAAAGCAGTTCATTTCTTCAGCTGGAATGCCAAAGGTTTGGCTCTCTCGGCTCACACCAAAGTCAGACCTTGCCATCCCAAGCCCTGCCTGACAGAGAGAGCAGTTTCCAACCATCCAAACAGAGATCACCCAGCTTTTAACCAAGGCTCTGTGGACCAACACAGCATGGGAGTGAAGCAAAACCAGGCAAATGTCCTTTTAGACTGGTCTGGCTTCACCTGTGTGACCTTCCAGCTCCTTTCCCAGCCCCTCTGTGGCACTGTCCTTGGAGGGTGTTCCTGCACAATAACCACCAGACACGTTTGACAACAGCTGCTAAATGAGTCATCCTGTCTTGAGTACTTTTCCCATCCCTCTGGCTACAAATCACAAATATTTACCTGTTCCCTCTTAGAAATTAAGGTCACCAGATGGCATGGTTTGCCTCTGACAGCTCTGGGTTTTTTCCTTAAAGCATTTTGTTTTCAGCTGAATTTGGACAAGGGCAGTGGAGCAGCACTACAGGACTCAGAAGTTCGATTAAAGCAGTCAGGAGCCCTCTGTGGCCCTCAATTGCTCAGCTGCAGCCAGGGCAGAGAACCATCCATGTTCAGGACCTGTTTCTTCCCAAGGACTGAATTCCCTGACTTTAAATGGATTATCTGGGTGGGACTCAGCTCAGATCAGTCACACAGTCTGCATCAGCTTCTGAACACTCTTTTTGGCTTCATCCACAGTTTTAAATAAGAGATTGTCAGCTCCTGTCAAAACACCAGAGCAAATGACAGCCCATCCCTGCCTGTGCATTTTCCTGCTGCCAGGAATAGCAATCCCTGCCCCTCTGAAACGCACACCCTTCTTGTCAAGCCAGCCTGACAGCTCCAACAAGAGTAAAAGCTGAAGGATTTCCACACATACTGCACTCCCCTGCATCCTACATCCACCGCTGCTAATCAGCATTCAAATAAATAATTGCGTATATATACATATGTTTGTATGTAACTCTTTAGCACTCTTGAGAGGATAAAAATGTGAAAATTGAAGCACTCCAGGTGCAAAAACTACACAATATATGAATAAAGCTGGAAGTATTTTCATTTTTAGTACTGGCCAGCACGCAAGTGTGCGGTGCACAGACACCATAACCAGCCCTGACCTCTCTCATCCCCCCGCATGTGCCCCCACACCCCCCTTGAGTGCTGCAGACACCTCCCCGCCCCACAGACCCCCAGCACGGACATCATACTCTCAAGATCCATCCCCACAGCCCCAGAAGAGACTTCTTATCGCACTCTTTTCCCTCTAAATCGCCCCCGTACTGCCTCCGCCCCGCCCCGCCCCGGAACGCGGCGCGCGGCCGCCGTTTCCGCGGGGACGCCTGGCGGGGGCGCACGGAGGGGGCCAATATGGCGGCGCACACGCTGCGGGGCTTGGGCCGGCCGCGCCCGGGGCTGGCGCCTCTGTGCGCCCGGTTCTCGCAGCGGGC
>VXBI01005461.1:891675-906381 GCA_013397375.1 Toxostoma redivivum
GCACCGAATACCGGAGCTCCCACAGCCTGGACAAGCTGTACCCTCCGCGGCAGGATGGAACCGCCACCCGCACCACGGTCAGAGGGGCGGGGAGAAAGAGAAAGACGGCGTCGGGGCGGGGTTTATCAATTGATTGACAGCAGGAAGGCGGGGTTTATTTCATGGAGTTGTTGATTGACAGCGGGAGGGCGGGGTTTATTTCATGGTGTTGTTGGGTGGGCGGGGCCATAGTAAGNCCTCGACATCCCCATGGGTGAGCCCCCCCCGCCAAGCACACCCGTGCCGGGAGCCGGGCAGCGCCCTCGGGCACCGAGTCCGTGCTCCGAGCTCGGCTCCGTCCCGGCTCAGCCCTGCCCCTCTCTTCCAGATCGCCTGACCGTGTCCTACAGCCGGAGCAGCGGCCCCGGCGGGCAGAACGTTAATAAAGGTGAGGAACAGCTTCTCCCTTGGAAAAAGTACCATTATCGGCTGTTTTTCTGCACCATGTGGCGAAATATTGAGAATTTGAAATTAAACAGCGTCTTCATGCTGCTGGACACTTATTTTTCATTGTCATCACCCTGCATATTAACACAATTCTGAATCTTCATAGTGCTGGAGACCAGTGGTAACACACTGATGCATCTAAGGAACATTTACAGGGATCATTGCTGCTACAGGTGCCACAAGGAACATCACCTCTAGCCATAGATCAAATATAACAGAGCCAACTGGATTCTGAAAGTTCACTCTGCAATAAATTCTCAGTGTAATTCAAATAAATTTAAAATACTGCCTGTTCTGCCATTAAAAATGAGATAGGCAGTGGCTGGCAATAAATTCTGTAGTGTCTAGAAAGGCAAATACCACAACAGGTACAAGTTTTTCTTGTAAAGTGGTGTGTCAAAATACAGTGAGAAAACAATTGTGACCTTTCAGGAAATTAATGGAATCATCCCATGTTGAAAGCCAGCAGAGATCAGGCTGAATTATCTCATAAATCTGAGGAAGGCAGGCTGTGACATGGAATAAAGACCCTGTTTTTCCTCCCAGTGAATTCCAAGGCGGAGATTCGGTTCCACCTGGCATCAGCTGACTGGATTCCCGAAGCTGTGAGACAAAAAATGGCTCTGATGGTACCAACCCTGCCCTTCCAACCACTGTTTCAGTGTCTCTGTCAGAACATGACAGTTCCAACGAGGTTTCAGTGGTCACATCACGTTTTCCCATCTCTTCAGCACAGGAATAAGATAAACCGGGCTGGTGAGCTCATTGTGACCTCGGAGGAGAGTCGCTACCAAATGAGGAATCTGGCGATTTGCCTGGAAAAAATCCGGACCATGGTCACAGAGGCGATCGAGAAACCCAAGGTGGTGTCTAAGGAGACAACACAGAAACTCATAGAGAGGTATCTTCATTAAAATGGTCATTATTTGGGTTCAGGCTGTCACATTACACAATTCAGGTTGCAGCATTTTTAAACAGTTTTGTTCATACTCGTTTAAATTTCCTTTTTTAAGGAATATCACCAATCCATTCGATTTTAATTGCTTTGCTGGGTAATATCCCCAGAACAGACTGTTTTTTTCTATCTGAATATGTTTGTTGGTTCATCAGGTCTCAAAAGTTGAATATTTAAATGTTTTCTTTGTGCACTGAGGGATCTTTTGATTTTGTTTTAGGGTGGAAAAAATGAACCGTGAACGGCTACGACAGAAAAAAATACACTCAACTATAAAACAGAGCAGGAAGGCAGATTTCGACTGAGAACAGCAGTTTGGCATTCTGTCTTCCTAAAGAAGTGGTGTTTACAGCTGTACATGATGCTAAACTCATGAGCTGTATTGAATAAAAATAGCCTGAAAGTGTAAATAAAAATATTTAACATCTTCTTTTGTAGCCAATGATACACTGTGATGGCCTGTCAGTTATTTTTCAGAATAATTATTGTTCACATTTGAGAGGAACTAAAAATTCTTGTCAGACACTCTCTTTTTTTAATGTTCTTTGTGTTCTTCAAGCAGCCTGTGCTCCATCAGAACACCCTTTTCTGCTGAACACAAAGCTACAGTAGATTTTTGGGGAAAGAAGGGGAAGAGTAACAGCAGTCTCAACAGCATATCTAAGTAGAAAATAGAATCTTAAAGCATTAAGTTTGGAAAGGACCTCAAGGATCATCAAGTCCATCCCTTAGAGTATCCACTGTTTCTTTCCTTCTATTCCCTTCCTTTCAGCTTTATTCCTTTCGTTGATTTTTATCTAACCAACCAAAGCACATAATTTGGTTAAGCTAAAGCCACATCAGGAATTTGGCAGAAATCTCAGCACTAGGAGACAGAACCCAACCTGTAACTGCAGGAGGCTTCTGGCCTTTGAAGTGGGACACCAAAAATCCTTTGGATGAGTCCTCCAAGCTCGTTAGTGGACCCTGTTTAAGGAGAATGAAGGTCTGTGATGTGATGTGTTTCACCACTGTCAAGTGGGATTACGGGGAGGCTCTGAGAAAGCAAAATTATCCTTTTTTTTTTTTTTTTTCCATGTCTAGCAGGGCCCCTGTGGCCTAATGGATAAGGCAGTGGCCTCCCACCTGGGTGGGGAGAGGTGGTTCTGTTTTAGGAAAACCTCAAATAAGAGAGGGAAGTCATCCCTGGGGTTTATTTGAGGCACATGGAGGTATCAGGGCTCTGTTTCATCCCCTTTGGAAGGGGAGGTTTGAGCTCTCCCCTGACAGAATGTCTGATCTGTAAAAGCAGCGTTAAAAGCCCAGATCCTCCCCAAAGTGGATTGCTGGGGGGATGCAGGAGCACTCCAATGTGTCCTAACATCCCAGGAAAACCCTGCCCTGGCCTCTGCACTCCTCAGCACCAGGAGCAAACATCTCATTTCACATTTTCCCTCACCAAAAGCTTTTCTGCAAGGAATCCCTGAAAGATTCAGGGTGGAAAAGACCTCTAAGATTTATCAAGTCCAACCCACCACTGCCATGTTCACCATCAAACCACGTTCCCAAATGCCACATTGTGAAAAAGGAGATTCACTTTCCTGGTAAATTTTAAAAGGTCTAATAAAAGACAATAAGAGACAAACAATAAAGCAAAAGGTTTTACGGCTGGGTGCTTAGCCTTTAGCCAAGAGCACACACTAACTCAGAAAACACTTCTTTAAATGCATCAACATGTTGCATATTCATAGACCTTCATGCATTATCCACAATCATCCCCCCACCCGTAAATCAACATGTACTCCTTGATAATGGTAGATCAATAAATTCTTTCCCTGGGGTTCCGGTGTATCACTGATAATCCAAAAATATGAAGAATTTCCTGATTATCTTTTTTTTTTTTTTTACCATTCTCTGAGTTAGTTACATGAACAAAAGCTTTTTACATTACCATGTTATAGTCCAAGAAAAAAATATGAATTTATCACACTACCATTTCTAAGTTTTGTTAATAGCAGAACTAAAATAAACTATATGCATACAGCAAAGTTTTTCAACATTATACATATAGTATTCATTTTAATATTTGCGAAAAGCCAATAATATAATATGTACTTATAACACACATCCACACACGTTTTGAACACTTCCAGGGATGGTGAATCCCCTTTTTCCCTGGGCATGGGAGGGGGTCCCTGCCAGCACCCCTCTCACAGCTACAGGTGTCTGAAGCTCCATGCTGTGCCTGGCCTTTATAAACAAGAAGATGTCGCTGCTTGAGATGTTTTTGTGACACGGAACGTCCTCTACCACCACCATCACCATCCAGGACAGCAGCAGCCTCAGCTGAGCTCCCCATCTCCGGCAGACCTGGCTGCCAGGACCACCCGCTGCCCTGGGCTCCTTTTCCTCAGATTTGTAAAACTGGCGTTCGAGCAAAGGTGTAAAGCCCTCGACGAGCAGGTGACACCGGGGCGTGGAGGAGCTGGGAATTTCAGGGATAAAAAGCAGATTAGGATGTTGAATCCGGTTTAACACGGCGAAAAATGTGTGATTCACGCCGGGAGAAGGCACAGGAAGAGCGGGGAAACCGCACGGGGCTGGGGGAAAGGGGCGAATCGCGATCCCCGCCCCAGCGAGCCCGGACCTGCTGCGGGACACCCCGGGATGGAAAAGAATCACCCCAGATGGGACTCGAACCCACAATCCCTGGCTTAGGAGGCCAGTGCCTTATCCATTAGGCCACTGGGGCCGTGCACTCGCGAGTTCGAGGCGCCGTCACTTAACTCTCTGCTGGCCAGACGGGAGTGTGGCTGCTGGGGGCGGGCACGGGGGACTCCGCTCGGTCCTTCCGGGACCGGCCGGGCCTGAACAGCGAGGCCCCGCTCCTCGCCCTCCTCCATCTTCCACACCTCGGCTCAGAAGCGCCAACGCGAGGTGGGGATGTGTGTGTGGGAAAATGGAAATCCCCGCGCAGCCCCTCCGCCCCCTCGGCCCCCCGGGAGCTGGCGGTGCCGGTTTGGGGTGCAGTGAAGCCCCGAACCATCTCCGGAACCGGGCGCTCGCTCCGGACCCCGCGGAAGCAGCGAGGGGGGCCCGCCGGATGAGGCCACGGTGGCCGAGCGGACAAAGCGCTGGTCCCCCAAGGGAGGAGGGTGTCCTAAGGGAGGAGAGTACGCGGGTTCGAATCCACTTTGGGGTATCAATGAACCTCAAATACCCCCAGCAGCGCCCCGTGCATAGAAAGGGCGGTGAGTTCACCGAAACACAGCTGAACCTCCGCCCAGCACCCCGGGAACTCACCGGCCATTCATGGCAGTAAGGAAAATCTCATCGCTTTCCTTTTCTCAAGAATCGGCCCATTCTCGGTTCTGAGCTCCGCTTCACCCGCCCTCGGAGCGTTGTACAAGGACTGTGAATTTCTTGTCCTTGGTACGGACCCCCGGGACAAAACCCCACCGTAAAGGAGCTGAACCTCTCAACCCTCAGCGATCTCCCGCCGAGGCGAAATTGAATGCTTGGCTTTAAAACAACCACGAAGGGACTCGAACCCTCAATCTTCTGATCCGAAGTCAGACGCCTTATCCATTAGGCCACGTGGTCACCCACAGCCATGGCCGCGGGCGGTGTCACACACTGGGGGCTCTCTGGGTACCCCCGACACCCCGCGGGTACCCCGACATTCACCCCAGCGCATCCCCGCTCTCCATCCCTCTTGTGAGCACTGGTGATGGAGGTCCCCCCTCCTCGGGACATCGTGTGCCACTAGGTCACTGTAGATGTGACAGTCACAGTGTCACCGTGCCACCAGTGACAGGCACCGCTGCAGCAGAACTCTGTAACGCTACTGGAAAAGCACTACGGGCCTCATTAACCTCCTGCTTGTTCTCCACCTGCTGCAGCCGCTCTCCTTAAAAACCGTGCTTCTCATCTAATCCCAAAAATGTTTCCCAAAGCCCACCACAGGAAGGTATTTTAATCAGTGGTACAGTGCCCAGGGCTTCATCGCTTTCCAGGCAGCACAGCCTCCCACATCTAAGAGAGAAAAACTACTTTAAAAGAAACTCACTTTGTGTTTTACTGGTGTGGCATTAGCCTGACCACAGCTGCCTTTAAAATCCATTAACTCCGGAGGAAAAGACCCTCCAGGCAGCTTTTCAATGCAACAAATCTGAGAGGGCGTTACCTCAAAGGCACTTCTGGGGAGGACTTTGTCCCCAGGGTAGCCCAGCTGAACTCCGTGACCCCATTGACCAGCCCCTCATGGAGAGTGGTTTCTGATGGAGTAAAGCTTCCTGACATCCCAGCTTGTCCTGCTCTGGGAAGAGGTTCCCCATGCAAGGTGGACATGAACCAGCATCAATGGGCTTCTTGTTGGGGCTCAGGTGCAGCTGATAATGCAGGAGCAGTCACATCATCCCATCCACCGCGGCTCTTTGCACATGGAGAGAGCCTGGAGCTGCCATGGGGACCTCGCTGTCCCAAAACACATCCTGGACCACCATGAGCTCCCTCTTTGGTCTTTCCCCACAGTGAGCTCCATGTCCAGTGCTGTGTTCGGACAGGGTGCTGCTCTATCCACACCTCTGGGCTCTCCCGGTGCATCACCCTCCTCACCTGGCATGGAGAATGTCTTCCCACCAAGCAGCCACAGCCAGCGCAGGTGCAGGATGAGGAGGAGGAGGCCCGACGCCCTGAAACGGGGAGGAAGGGCACGGAAACAGGGCTGGGCAGAGGCAAAACAGACGACTCACCCCAGATGGGACTCGAACCCACAATCCCTGGCTTAGGAGGCCAGTGCCTTATCCATTAGGCCACTGGGGCTGCGCAGGCCGCGCGCCCCGGCCCGCGGGAACGGCCCCGACCCCACGCTGAGGGGGCGTCCCGGGGCCCCCCGCGGGACGGGCCACACCGGGGCTGGGGCGGCGCCGCGCCGGGAGCACCGCCACCAAAACTGGGCTTGCGTTTTCCTTTCACCCCCGGAGGGGCAGAGATGCGAGGGGAGAAACGGGAAAAGATGATTTAAAAGTGTGGGGCGGGAGGGGGAAAAAGGCCGACCACGAAGGGACTCGAACCCTCAATCTTCTGATCCGAAGTCAGACGCCTTATCCATTAGGCCACGCGGTCGCTGTATCGCAGCCCCCCCAGTGATGCTGGCAACCCCCGGCATCGCCCCCGCGCCCCTCCCGGGACCCTCTGGGGGTACGGACAGCGGGACAGCGGCCGGGGGACACGGGGGGCTGGGGGGACACAGGAGTCTATGGGGAACACGGGGGGTCTGTGGGGACACGACAGTCCACGGGGGACACAGGCATGAGTAGAGAACATGGGAGTCCGTGGGGAACAGGGGGTGGCAGGGGACACGGCTTGGGAAGGACCATCCACTGCCACGGGAATTCTGCTGCCAGAGGGGGGATCAAGTGCGGGACTTGCTGACTGCAATTGCTGCCCTGGAGCCATTCGTAGAATCATGGAATCTTGGAATATCCTGAGCTGGAAGGGAATCCACAAGGGTCACTGGGATGGCAGCAGAAATGGAGAGGGGGGCAGCAGAGGAAAACACAGATAAAAACCCAGAAGTCTCTGAGCCTTTCGTCTTAACTGTGAGGACTCAGAAAAGAACACGAGTATGAGAGATCAGCAAGGAGGCAGAACCAGAAAATCCATGGGTGCATGGAAGGCTCAGTGAGAAATGAGGACATGGAAATGAGGGGAGCAGGACGGGGCTCAAAGGACAGCAGCCTCCCCCAAAGCCCTCAGTCACACAGGCACTAATTCCTGATCCATTTCAGTGCGGTTGGAGCAAACTCTCAGCCCTGTAAATGACTAAATTTGCTACTGAGTAGCTCTGGCTCTTTGCCTTTTCTTTGTGGAGATGGGTCCTTTTTAATCCTCTCCCTCAAACTGTTGGATTTTTTTTAATGACCTTATTTTTCCTGGCCACAACTAAAGGCTACTTCCCAAGAGCCAGCTGAGTGCATCAAACCATTAGCAAATTCTTCCTTCCAACAGATAAAATATCTGTTTACAAAAATCCATCCCTCATTAATAAATATCAAATCAACTTCCACATAACAAATGACGTGTCCTGGTCTGGTTCATAAGACACACAGTACCATTCTCCTCCTTATGTGGAAGCAGGAGATGATGCAGGGAGTTTTTGTAGCCATCCTCACCTTTTCTCTTGGGACAGGTAAGTGCAAGGGGAATAGAAAACCCTTGAGGAATTCTGTTCTCATCTGTGTGAGAAGGGATTTTTGTGTGTTAACGATGTTTTTCACATCCACGGCTCTACATACTTTCTCTTTTGATGCATCTCTCACAGGTTGAGGTCTTGCCTGATGTTTTTGTGTTTCAAGTGGAATTCTCTTTCCAGCAGGGGCTGCTCCAAAGTACCTCTGCACCTACTATGACATTGTTGACTACCTGAACATCTCCTCTCACAACAAGCTGCACACATACATCCTGCCCAAGATAAACCTGGAGGAGCCTGTGGAAGTGAAGATGGATTTCATGCTGGTGGCAATTCTCTCTGTGGTAAGGACCAAAACGAGTCTGTAGAACAGGAAACTGGGCTATTATTAGGTCAGGGTTTGAGTCTTCTGACAGCAAGTCCACAGGGGTGAGAATCAGCCCCTTCCACTTCAGCTTTCTGCTGTTGGAAAGCACTTTTGGAAGATCTGGAGTATTTTCTCCAACTCCTTCCAGAAGTCACATCCAGATGAGCAGCCTGCTTTGTAGGAAGCTCCAAAAACCCTTCAGAGTGTCTGAACTGGGCAGGGCATTTGCAGGACACTGCCATGGAAAAGTTAACAATAACCTATTGTTTTTCCTAACCATTGGACTGTGTGCTCCCACTCTTCAGCTATAGGATCAAGAGCCACAAGCTCTCCTCCCAAGCCCAGCTACTGCAGTCTGTCCTCAGGGAAGAGCTTCTGCATTGGATACATCTATGAAAATCAGCTAAATATCTTTGTTTATCCAGGTGGAAAAGCTCCAGACAGTCAGTTTTTACTTCGTCCTGAACCTGGTAGGTTCCTCAAGAGCATTTCTCTCCTGATGCCCAATACAAAATCTGGTGCCCAGCCCAGAGCCCATCTCACTCCTGCAATTTCTTCCCTCAGGAATGGCAGAACCCTTTAGCAACCTGGGACCCACTGGATTTCTGTAACATTTCTGAAATTATTCTGCCCATGGATACATATTGGTCACCCCCCATCTTCATCTTAGAGCGGTAGGTTCCCCTTTCATTTTTATTCACTGGCTTAACAGAAATACAATGGATGCAAACTGTTGGTTGTATTATAGGAAATGGGATAAACTCAGATGGCTGAAAGTTGTTCCCTTGAGCTCTCTGTAACCAAGAGCCTCCTAATTTAGATTAATGGTGACCACAGTTTATACAAAGCACTTAGTGGCTCTGTAATACTGTAACAGCTCCTGAAACATCCCATCTGGGCTGTAGCGAAAACTGAGGAAGCAGCAGAAACCAGCTCTGCTGAGGAATAAAGTGACCTTTAGTAGTGTGTGGAAAGATACAGGGCAGAGCACTGAGGGTCTGACAGAGGGATGGGCACCTCTACCAGCTCTCCAGAGGGAGAAAGGAGTGGGAAGACGAGCCAGGAATGAGCTCCTGCCCTGATGAGGGCAGGAAGCAGAAGGCAGAGAGGCAGGAGGTGCTCAGGAGGTGTGGAGCTACAGCAAACCTTGGTCCCAAAGGGCTCATGGGCTTCTCTCAGCCCTGGTTTCCTCTCCTGCTGCTGCATCCCATGGTTGGGTGATGGCTCAGAGCCCCCCAGACAGGGTGTTAACAGCCTGGTTTTATGGGATTGAGGCACAGGCAGGCTCAGGCTCAGTTCCTCTCCCTGTCTGTTCCCTGCAGAGTGAGTGGGCAAGACCCAGAGCTGAATTATATGGTCCTCATGCACAACGGCAGCTTCAACTCCACCCGGCCCTTCCAGGTCACCCTGACGTGCAGTCTGATAATCCTCAAGTTCCCCTTCGACACCCAGACCTGCAACTTGAGCATAGCTTCATTCCTCTACCCAGGTACAGCTGCAGGCTGAGCTTTACCACCTCTGGGCTGAATTTGGAGAAGGAGGACTAGATGAGATGTGCCCTGGTAGCTCCTGGGCCCCTGAGCAGCACCACATGCTCACAGTGGGGTTGAGGTCAAGTGAGACCAGGGAAAATGAGTTAAAATGCTGCCCTTCTGTCCTGGCACATTTCCCAGCAACATCTCTGGAACAATCTGGATGTTCTGTGGCAAGTCCCTCCCGGGACCAGAAGGCTTCCTGCAAAACTCTTACTTGTTCACGTAGAATCTTGCAGAACTGATCTTTAAACGCACCTGAAAGCCATGGAAATGGTAGGAAATTAATCATAGAATCCTAGGGTTGGAAAAGATTTCCAAGGTCATAAAATCCAACCATTAAAAGGACTTTCAGGGATTCAAACTGCAGTTAGAATTCATCCCAACAGGAAGGGCTGAAATATAAGCAGAGGTGACACAAAATCTTCCCAGTCTGATCCACAAAGGACAACTGCCCTAATTCACCAGATGTTTCCCCTCTGATCCACATTCCCAGAGGTCCAGCCAAGCCTCTTCACAGAGACCTTTTTAATTTCTCCCTCATGGGCTGAGAAACCAAGCAGTGCATGAAACCTTCCCCTTCCCTGTTTGCACAAACCCTCAGTTGAGTGGGAAAGGGAGAGGAATAACTGATCTCTAATAAATTCCTAAATTCTTCAACTTCCCTCCCTCCTCTGCTTTTTGCCCAAGCAGTAACAGACTTTGTCATGAAGACAAGACGGACACCAGCAGAGATCATGAAAGACAGCCAGAGTTTCTTTCTAACTGATGGAGAATGGAAGTTCACCAACCTGAGCATCATTGAATACACAGAAATATTGGATGACAAAGGTTTTTCTGTGGTTACCTATCTGGTATGGCAGCACTTCCATATTATATTGCATTGATTTGGCACCAAAAAAAGCCCAGTATAAAACAAGATTATTTTTTTACATTAGGGGACCAGCATTTGCCAACACATTGAGTCATCTCCTGCTCATGAAATGTTGTCCATCTTCCTCAACAGATTTCCATGGAGAGACGACCCACTCTCTACATTCTGAACCTGATCCTCCCAACATGTGCCCTGTACTTGCTGGACATGGCTGTGTTGTTTGGACCCAGCTCTCTCGAGGAGAAAATCAACTTCCAGATTGCCATCATCCTTGGCAGTTCCATGCTGGCTGTGATTCTCAACAACAGCCTCCCAACTTCCTCCAACAAACCACCCATAATAGGTACTTACCTTTATCAAATAAACCTTAATTTTCACCCAGATATCAGCCCTAAGGAAGGTCTTTGGGTGTTTACAGACACATTCATGAACACTTGAAGTCATGAACAGCTAAGCTTGATTAACTTGCTGGAGTTAGGCTTTCCCTGTTCCCCACCAGGCAATGGAATGTAAGAAAATGCCAATTATCCAGCTCTCTGTGTTTTCCTGTTGCTCTGCAGTGGTGTTTTTCCTGGGCACCTTCCTGCTCATGATCATGGCTGTGTTAGACACCTTCTTCCTGTTGTACCAGCAGCGCAAATCCCTGCGCTTGAACAAGGTTCTCAGAAGCTTCCAGCAAGGTAAAACAATCCCTAACACCTTTAACAGTTTGGATTTGGGGCATTTTCCTGCATGTTTGTTGGATGCAGGGTGGGTTTCCTCAGGGCAAACAGCGCCCCAAGCAGTGTGAGCCGTGGTGGCCCCGCTGTGCTGACACTGCCCTTGGCTCCCTGCAGACCCCCAGGAGCTGCCCAAGGGACCCCCAGGAAAACTGGCCAAGGGGGGTCCCCAACTGCTGCACCCTCCCAAGAAGGCCCAGGGACAAGGGCAGCCAACCAAGCGTCTCTGGCAGCTGCAGGAGCTGGACCCGTTCCTGCCAGTTCTGGAGAAGGTGCTTCTCTACAGCCACCTCTTCCTGTCCCTGTTCTTTTTTACTGTGATTTCTGTAAAATGGAGCACCTGAAGATTAGCTCTGCCCAGTGCCAGCTCAGTTGTTCTCCACTGTGTTGCTTCTGACCCCCTGCTGTAATTTGCTCCAGCTCAATTCAGAGCTGCAGTTCAGTTGCCTGAATAAAATAAAATAAAGTTAAAATCCAATGCCACAGGACACGAGATCTGAGTGCTTAGTGCTTTGTACTCTGGTTCAGTAGAACTACAGCTGTTCTTGAAGCATTCTGTGGGCTACTAAGGTATTTGAATAAAATAGTTGTAAAATCTGGGAGTAACACCTTCATTCTACTTATCAGTAATTCTGACATCAAACATGACCAAGAGGAAAGGGAGTTGATTGCCTTCTCATAGAGGAGTTTCCATCTTAAGGGAAGGTGTTTAAGAAATCCACCTCAGATTATTAAATAAAACAATGCAAGCCTTTACTATTGTTTCTGTGAGTTCCAGTGAGATGGGCAGCATTGAGAAATCCAAGGCAAAGAGAAAAGGAGCACCAGGATTAAGTGTTTTTAAAAATAACTAAAAAGTAACTTTTTTAATGTGCATGTCAACACACCAATGCTCCTTCAACTCCTTTTGCAATTGGCTTCTCCTAAACAATCACAATCAGCCCAGAAAACAGCCCTAGACCTGTGCCTGCAGAAGTCCTGAGACACTCCAGACACACACAAATCACTGCCAAATACACTCCAGCATCTCAAAGGGCTACACACATTCAACTTCTGAGCAAGCATCTGCCTGCAAGGGCAGAACTCCATTCCCTGCACCTCATGGTTACAGAGGACAGGAGGTTTATTTGCATTTCACAGGGCTGTTTGATCAGCAGGACAGGGAGCTTGGTCTTTGCTACCAAAACAAGCTCATGGGTAGAAAACACAAAATCCAGGAAAAGCGGAATGTTTGCGAGTTACTGTATTGCTCCACGTTACTCAGAACTCATGTCTCAGATTTAAGCCACAGACAGAGAAAGCTCTTTATTTATAACATCATAGAGTCTGACAGTCATTAAACTGCTCCCTGACCAGTTTACAGATCAGCAATTGGCTTGTGGGGCCAGTATGGATATTTCTCCTTGTTCAGTTTGGTTTCAGGGAAGGCATCACACAAGTCTTCAAATGTCATCTGTTCAAAGGGAATCATGCTCTTGAGCTTCTGGAGCTGTGGAAGCAGGGACAGACACATCACAAGTCAATGGTCAGCAGGAAGGAGCAAAGCACACTCAGGAGAGCAAGGGGTGTACCAGGGTGGGGTCCAGAGAATACTCCCTAAGCAAAGTCCAGCCTCACCTGCTGCTCGTACTGGGCAATGCGGGCTTTGGAAGCCTGGATGTACTCAGCAGTGCTCTTGGCCTGGGGAGAGCAGAGCACGTGGGGAGTGTGGTTATGATAAAGACACTGACCCAGAGTGAACCTGCACACACATCCCCACCATGCTTTCAGTTGGCATTAAAATCCCCCATTAAATCATTGTTACACTGGGTAACTGATGAAATCTCCAGCAGACCCCAAACAGCCAAACCCTTCCCTGTGCAGGGATCCCCTTGCTCAGAAAGCCAGGGACATGTGTGAAGGGCAGAGCTGTGCCCTGGTTCAGCTTGCCCTGCCCATGCAGGGGCACATCCAGAACATCACCTCCCTCTCACCCTTTCTCATCCCCAGAGAAGGCAGGGACAGCCTCAGTGGTAGGTAATGGTTCACTTACAGCTTCCTTCTCCTGGGCATCGATCTTAGCAGTTTGTGTATCCACAGGCTCAGGAACCTTTAGTGCACTGAACTGTAAATTGAAAGATAAATTTTTAAAAAGTTTGTTTGACTGAAACAATCCTTCAGATTGAGGTCATCTTTCCTAGTAGCAGGGGAGCATTCCCTTCTTTCTTTGCAGGATTTGCTTACAACCATGCACAACCATGACCAGTGCAGCTGTCCCCTGTCCCTCCCAAGCAGCACTTGCTCACCCAGGAGCCTCCAGCCATCTCCGCTGTCCTACCCACCACCCCCAGGACACCCAACAGCACCCGTTCCTCACAGCACTGTAAGGAAGCTGGAAGGTCCAACACCACAGACTCACCCTTCACAGTTATTGCCCCAACACAAAGCTCCCAGACCCATCTGAGCACAGCGGGTTCCTCCAGTCTTGGGAGGCAAATTTTCATAGTGACACAACCAACCTTCTCTGCTAATCCTGGTGTTTTCTTCTCAATGCCCCAATTAAACTCCAAAGAGCAATACCCAGCTGGCAAGGAGACTGACCTTCTTCTGGAACTCATCCACCATTCCAGCTTTGGCAACATTAGCTTTGTAGAAAGCCCAGTCGATGGTCGGTGGCTTCTCTGGCAGTGCAGCCAACCTGAAGGGATGAAGCACAGCAGACATGAGCAGCAAGCTGAGCATCAGCACAGCCTGCTATGGTTAGTTTAGGTGTTCTCAGGTTTAAAACAATCCATTTCTGCAAATTCCTCTGCCTTTGGAACGGGCTCCTCTGGACAGACAAGCAGAGCTCAGCCTGCAGCTCTGCCCCACTTCACCCAGCCCCTGTGGGTGCAGCCCTTAAGGAAGGATAAGGCTGTTTCACAACACTGAGCCAGAGGCAATCAGCAACATTCTCTGTGACAGCCAGCACTTGTACCAGGCAGAGGATGCTAAAGGATCTGAGAACCACACATGAATTTGTAGAGCATTTAACAGTGACGAACTCGTGTCAAAGGAAAGCGCGTTCACAGAACTGCAGCTACGGGTTTACTCTGGGGAAGATTAACTAAAGGTGATTTGCCAAAAAAAGCCACCAGCCGCCTCAAGGTGACCTGCTTTAATACCTGCGAGGACACTCGTGCGGGACCAGAGACAGCGACAGACAGCAGCACTCACAGCTGGGTGGCTAGGGAGGGCTGAGCGGGCCCAGCTAGAGCGGAGCGGGGCGGGCACTCACCGGGCTGTCAGCGCATCGTTGCGGGTCTTCAGCGCGTTGAACATGGCTCGCTGGCTCGGGGGCACTCGCTCGGCGAAGGCCGCCCAGTCCACGGCCTTCAGGGCAGCTTTGCGTCCCGCCATGGCGCCGCCTGGCCCGGGAGACACCGGTGGGTCACAGCGCCGGCAGGGGCCGGGGAGCGGGGCTGGGGAGGGCGGCCCCGGTCGGGAATGCAGCACCGAGGGGGCGAGATGGGGCGGGGGCGTGAAGGGATCGGGTCACGGAACAAGAGTGGGACACTGGGGGATCGGGACACGAGGGGCGCTCCTGAGCCCCACCGCGACCTCACGCCGGTCCCCGTCCTCT
>VXBI01005461.1:906655-969585 GCA_013397375.1 Toxostoma redivivum
TGAGCCGCCACGGCAGCCAGTGTCACCAGGGTGCCCAAACTTGTCCCACGGGCGGGGGGACACCCCCGGCTGCCGCTGTCCCCGAGCCTCCTATGCGGCTCTGGATGGGCCGATGTCCCACGGTTCTGGGGCACGTCACTCTTGACACATCATCGGCTTGTCCCTCGTGTCCCACGGTCTGGGAGGTCGTGGCATCCCCAAGAACGGGGCTTGGCTCTGCCCTCGTCCCTGTGACACCCAGCTGCCACAGGTTCTGATCCCTCCACCTCCCATGGACTACGCTCAAGGAGCAACGCACCTTGTAGTCGCAGCAGGGAAGGAAACTCCTAGAAACAGGAATGTTACAATTTCTCACCCTGAGCATGTTTGTTGTTGTTTTTATTTTTTTCATTTCACTCTCATAAAAGATCATGGTGCACTTTCTTTGCATGGCTGGACAGTTTTGAAGTCACTGCAGTTTATTGTAAGGATTTTGCAAACTACTATTCTTGCAATTGCAGATTTTCCATAGGATCAGCTGCACAAGGTTTTGTAAATATGTTGTGAGTGAGTTGGCCAGAATTAGTCGAGTCTGATGCTGCTCCATTCAGAGTTTAATCACAAGATAAATCCTGGTTGTGATCGAAATATCAGTCAGCAGTATCAGTGAGAAAATATTTCAGAGTGGGTTTGCACAGTTTCTTATTGCTTTAGAGGAGATTGGCTGGAGAAATAATGCTTTAAAGTCATTAAGAGAGGGATGTGAGAGTTCTGCAGAGCGCTTGTCAGTGCTTCAGAGCTGCTCAAGAGATGCTTTTGGCTCTGAGTTGTTGTTATTTCATGCTAATAGTTATTGTATTGTTGGACACATGGCTGAAGCATTGCAATGTGTGTTTGCAGTACTAGAAAGAGGAAAAAAATGAACAGTTTTGGCTACTGGGCGCCCTTAGCTAGAACTGGAGATCCCATTTTTCTCCAGAGGCTCCTAATTAAACTAGTATGAAGAACAGGATTAGCCAGAACAAAACTGCCAGGGTTTGGTTGTTACTGCAGTGAAAAAAACCCTCCTAAGCCCAGCTTTTTTCTCCAGGTCCATAACCTGTGAGTACAAGTGCCTTACATAAGGCATCTGCTGGCATTGCTGGGCTGCAAGGTTCATAGATCAGAAACTGAAAAAGAAAAATTATTTAAATGTAGCATCATTTGTACACCTCCCACAGGCAAATGAATCCAGGTTTTCAAAGAGAAACTGTTCAATTTATTGTGTTAGATTGAAATTATTTTTTCCTGGTACCACTGAGCCATCCCTGTTTTGTTCTCAGGATGAGACAGGGGCCTATCTCATTGACAGAGACCCCACATACTTTGGTCCGATACTGAACTACCTCCGGCACGGGAAGCTCATCATAAACAAGGAGCTTGCAGAGGAAGGTAAGAGAGAAACACCAGAAAAGGCTGGAAGTGCTGTTTGATAACACATCCAGGAGCCCTCACCAAAGACTGGTGTGAGGGTGTGAGCAAGTTTCCCAGGAGTGCTGTTAGTACTGTTAATTGCTCATTAGTAGAGATTAAGTCATCAGATTCTGTGTCTTCCTGGAAGCAGAGGCTGCAGCTCACAGCACACCCTGTCACTGTTCTGCTGAGCCCAAGGTCTGTTACAGCCCATCAGCCCCTCACAGACCATGGTTCTCCCCAAACAGGCAGCTCTGAGGGCTTTCCCTTGATGGGGCTGGGTGAAGAAATAGACATTGTACCATGAGATTTCTGATAATCCCAGGGAAAGGGGAATAATCTTTCTTAAAGATCCTCTGAAGTCACAAAAGGAGGTGACAGCTAGTCAGGCATTTTCTCCTAGCCTGGGAGCAGGAGGTGGGTGGCACATTTGGGATTCTGACATTTGGGCTAGATTTGGAGTCAGAAGCAGCTGTTGCATCCTTGTGACAGAATCATCTTCATTCTACCCTGTGCAAAGTAACAGAATTTGTGCTTTGGGTTCCTCTTCAGGGGTGCTGGAAGAGGCTGAGTTTTACAACATCGCATCCCTCGTGCGGCTGGTGAAGGAGCGGATACGGGACAACGAGAACAGAACCTCTCAAGTAATGCACCTCTGGGTTATGGAGTCACTTCTGTGGCACAGCAGGACAAGCATGGCTGCAGGCCCTTGCAGTAGCACTTCTTTGAAACTGCAGTAATGGGAATAAATGCTGTTAGGTGGATGCAGGGCATGGCTAGGAAAGAGTCTCCAGTGTGGCTTTATAAAGCACAGAACCATTGAGTCATCCCAACACTGTAGGGAAAGGCAAGGGACACTCACAGGAGAGAGGCCAGGAAGAGAGATGGGTGGTTATAAAGCAAAACATACTTCTTTGGTAAAGAACAGCTCAAACTCTTCCTTCTCTAAACCATTTCTTCCCTTTGTCTCTCTGTGACATTTTTTCCGTTGATGCTCAGCTGATACCAGCATACCTAGTAGATTCAATTTCAGAAACATTTTCAAAAAGCAGCAAATGGCTTTGAAAGCTAAAGAAGTTTTGCTTTCACTGTAGCTAAGACACCTAGAAAGCTTTTAAGAGAAGAGTGCCAGGCATATGGTTCTGTTTTGGAATCAGTGGGATTAAAAAGCTTTTAGAAAGCCTGTGGGGCTCTGAATTCCTAAGATAAGAACAGGAATGGCTTATTAATTTTCTAGAGTGATATTAGTAAAGCAATTACTAAACTACAGCAATTGTTCTCTGTGCTCCAGGGACCTGTGAAACACGTGTACAGAGTGCTGCAGTGCCAAGAGGAAGAGCTCACACAGATGGTGTCCACCATGTCGGATGGATGGAAATTTGAACAGGTACTATTACCAAAGAATGGCAGAATTCATTTGAAAACTGGATATGGAATGAGCAGAGTTGCCTGTTGAGTGGCACTTCACACTGCTCTGCTCTTCTGAATAAGCAGCCTGACCTGAGCAATCCACTTGTGTCCAGTTACTGGCAGGGGAGAGCAGAAGTCACTCAAGCTGCCAGAGAGATTTCATTTTCTCTCAGCGGTTCTTGTCTCCTTGTGAAATCCCAGAGCAGTTCTTCCCTTATCCTACATTTCATCACATACACCAGACCACAGTAGAACAGTTCTATCCAGGAAAATTACCAGAGCCATAAAGAAAACACAGCACAACTTTCTTGGAACCTCAAAGTCACAACTTCTGCATTTGCTAAAGAGGCACTGAGTGACAGGAGAATTTCTTGTAGATGTGTTTGCAATGCAGCTGGTTCCAGGGCTGGGTGTTGCATATGGCATTAGTTCCAGGTTTGGTTTCAGGAATCTAGCACAGTTCTCTTATTTCTGAGGAGGGAGAACTGGAGCCAGCTGGCCTGTGTGTTATATTAAGAAACTAGAGAATAGGCTCTGTGGATTACAGCAGTGTCTTCCCATTTAGTCCAGCTTCAGTACAAGTGGATGCTGTGGGAAATGTGCTGACATGAAGTGAGGCAGAGGATTAGGAACAGCACTTCCCATCAGTTGTTCCTATGGTCGTGGTCTGTAATGCCTGAAAACTATCTCAGAGTGGAGAGGTGGCCAAAAAAAAGTGCCCCTGTGAGGAAATAGTGAAATCTTGTGACCAAGAACCCAAGAACCACTCATTGCTCCATGGAAATGCAGTTCTCCAACAACCAGGTTTTGCTGTCCAACATTTTACAGAATCTGCTTTTCACACAACCACATCTACACCCCCAAAATCTTAAGGCTACAGGTAGTGCCTTTCATGGGAACCTGCACCCTTAGATCTTTCCTGATCTTCCTTTTCAAATCTATAATCTATGAATATGGACCTGGCCCTTCTAAAATCTATTAGGACATGCAAGTTAAGGTGCATGCTGCACAATAAAGTTTCCTGGATATGCACAGGTTGGTAAGAATCTTCTTCAGATGACTTCGACTGATTTTCTGGAAAGCAGAACTGAGTTGTAAATGACAAATTAGCTCTGCACTCCAGGATGTCCTTTTAACGTAATAATGATGAACGAGACAGATGGGATTTCCTGGATTGAGTCCAGATCCCCTCAACACAACATTAATAGAATATAATCCCGTTTACACGATACCAGACTCCATCTTGGCAGCATCCACATAAAGGACAGTGTCTGTTTGCCACGTGTCCCCATTTCATCCAACATCTGCCTGGGGTAAAGATTTCCCGTTTCCACATCAGTCACAAGGCAGGTTGAGAGCTGAGTTCAGCAAGGACCAGGCAATTTGCAATGCCTGCCCACATCTGAATGAACTGGATATTATATATTGCACAATCTGTTTTCCCTTTTTCCACCCTCAGAAACAGAGCAATGTTCTGCTGTGTTCAGCATTAGTTTCACGCTGGAATTCCTTCCCGGAGCTCCAGATGCCACTAGAGGGCTGTGGAGCTCGGATGTATCCCTGCCTTATACACACACTCAGGAGGCTGCAGGGGAAACTTTGTCCAGAACAGATCTCCCAGGACAGTCCTATCTCACAGCACCTGTAGGAATAAAATCAAGACTTACTGATAGTTACCTTGGCTGTCTCCTGTTGTACAGCTGATTAGCATTGGATCTTCCTATAACTACGGAAATGAAGACCAGGCAGAATTCCTCTGTGTTGTGTCCAGGGAGCTCAACAATTCTACCAATGGCATTGTCAAGGAGCCAAGCGAGAAGGCCAAGGTAAGGCACCTGCTCAGATGTACCAATTTGAATTCCTCTAGAAAGAAAAGCTTTTCCTGCACCAAGCTGCAGCAGTAGTTCTGTGGATCAGCTTTCCCATTGCCTTCTCTATCATTCCCTCTTGGAAGATTTCATGATTTACTGTAGGTCAAGAGCTAAGGCTCTTTGTGCGCTTCAAATTAAGACCCAAATACTGAAGGAAAGAGTAACTTGAAGAGGGAAAACAGAGTAGCAAGGACCTTTGAGGTTAGTCAGGTTTTGTGGTTGAAGGATGTTGCAGGGAGAAACACGATTTTTGTGCTCTTTCAGTCCTCCCCATCCCTGGAAGTGTTCAAGGCCAGGTTGGATGGGCTCTGAGCAGCCTGGTCTAGTGGAAGGTGTCCTTCCCCATGGCAAGAGGGGTCCAACAACATAAGCTTTAAGGTCCTGTCCAAACCAAGCCATTCTATGAATCCCCTTTTTTTTTTTTTTCCCCCAGAATAGTAACAAAAGGCAACATCTTTACCTCCTGGCAAGCGGCTGAGCAGGATTTCTAGAGAGAAGGGCTAGTTCACCCTTAACCAGCCTATCAGTTGTTGTGGTGACATAAAAGCCTGCAAGCTGCTCTCATATTAGTCCGTGTTTCCTTTCTCTGCAAAAACCAAGGACTCTGAACAGGAACTTTTGCATTTAAACTTGTCTGAGGTTTTCATAGAAGGTCTCATCTGTTTCAGATTCTTCAGGAGCGAGGATCCCGGATGTAATTCAAGTGTCCACTCCATTAAACTCCCGGATGTCACAGGGCAGTCCAGCTGGGCAGAGCATCTCTCCACAGAGCAACCCAGCCCTTGTACAATAACCAAGCTAATGCAAAGCAAAGCCAAGCCTGTCCTGCCAATGGCAAATAATTCTGGTCATAACCAAAGGCTTTTCTCTTACCCTGGAAATCGAGGAAGGAAAAGACTCTTCCAGTTGGATAGTCCTTTCCACAAGTATTTGTTTTATTTACTTGGCCAGCGCTGTATTGAATTTTTCTGACAATGGCTGGGCCGGATTCCCAGTCAGAGCCTTTGTGAAGGTTGCTCAGGTCCTCAGGCCCTTGTAATCAATCCCACCTTTCACAGGCTGCTGTGGGTGGGAAGGTCTATATTTGAGCTGTGCCATTTCTTGCACCCAGGTCTGCCACTAGAAAAGTGCAGGGACCTTGCAGTGCTTCCCCCTTCTTCCCCAAATCTGAAGAACAGGGCTTTAAAAGTAGGAACAAAACAACCATTTCTAAAAAACCCACACAAACTTTTCCATCCTTGCTTTGTATTTGTTCCTTGTTCAGTTCCTAAGAGCTGAGTTTCGATCTAAGGGGAGGGGAGTTGTGTGTCCATCTGACACAGGTCTCACTGGTAACACTTATTACACACGGGCTCCTGGTATTTTCCAAAGCCCATTACTTTGCATGCATAAACAAAGAGGCCTGTGTTCACCCAAAATAGTGATAGAGTGATAGTCCTGTCCTTTACACTTCTCCACAGAGCAAGAGTGGTGACATCTTCCCCTCCAGTACCCTGCCATGGCCATATCTTAGCCTGCTGCAAAGTCACAAGGTTTAGGGACTTGCTGCTGCCAAGTTCAGCTTTGCCTTGTTTGTCTCCAGCAGTGTGGGCTCTGTCTCCTTCCCTCTCACCAGGGAGGGCTTCAGGCAGAATTTCTTTTGTACTGTACCAAGCAGGTAGGTTTGTCTGACCCCACAAGATCCTTTGCAGAGGAGATCATCCCCTATTTACATGCAGTGATTTACCTGCAGCCCCTTCATGTCCCCACCTTTAAGAGACCACCTCAAATTACAGAGGGACATCACAGAACTGGGGTGGGGGGATTTGGTGAAAAGTTGCCAAACTATTGTAATGTTTTTGTCCAAAGTGATGTGTCAACTTTTGTGACTTTTCTTTCCCTTTTTTTGTTTTTTTTGGAATGCCTTGGATGGATGTGCAAAATGTTCGTTTGTGCCTCTCTTGAATTCTAATCTTAGCCAAACTGCAGTCACTGGTTCCCCTCTGTTATTCTGTGCCACCCCTAACCAAGGGCATGTCCCTCCTAGTCTGGTAAATGGAATTTCATAGAATTTGCTGCATGTTTTTCCCCTTTCATCCTGGCTTTGTTCTTTGTAGCCCGAGTGTCCCAGCACTTGGGTCATTTTCAGTCAAGTCCCAAACTGACATTACAGCAAAGCTTCAGAGATGCTGGAATTCAGACATTGACAAGCTCAGAGCAGATGTTTCTCAATAAGCTACCAGGAAATTCCTCACCTGGACTGAGGGGTTGGGCTCCTTTCTGGAGGGCTTCAGCTACCCATGTTCTCCTGAAAGTTATGACACAGAATTAGGCAGGTTTTCCATCTTAATCACATGTTGCTGAGAGGGTCCTACCTACAGTCCAACAACCAGTTCAGGGACCAAGATGTGCAGCAAAGACACTGAGTGGCACCACTGTGCTCTGCCTCTCTCCAGTCCTGCACATCCCCTTGCCTGTCCTCCATCCTGCTCTGCCAGTGCACCTCCTCCAGTGGAGCCTTTGCCTCATTCTCAAGACAGACTGGTTAATTGTGCTAGATTAGTCCTGGTAACAACAGACTGTGCCAAATGTCTTTGAATTCATGTTGTGTCAGTGACAGGCTGTTGAATCGCAGCTGGCTTTTCATCACACGGAAAAACACAGCTCTGCTTCCCTCCATCTGCCCTGTTTATAACGTGGTGAGCTGGTGTTGGTGTGATCAAACTACACACCTTGGCTGGGCCTGAACAACACTGTGATGTGTACAGATCTCCCTCTTCTGTCTGTATCCTGTAGCCTCGGCCACTGTCTGTGCTCACAGCTAAGAAATCAAGAAGCATATGTATGCAACTTAGCAGCCTGAAAAGCCCTTTAGCACTCTCATTTGTCTTATTACCCTTCCTCAGAGGAGGGAGTTTTTGGGAAGTGGTCAAGAAATACCAAACTAAAGGCAACAGGAACTGGTCAGGCTGTATTTGTCAGATTGATGCCAGCTCAGCACCTTGTTAAACCATGGAGATCAAAGCACCACTGGCTGCAGAGGGAGACCTTCTATCCTGTACAGCTCAAGTAGATAAGAAAAAAAAAACACTTCCCTGGCTTTTTTGTGTCACCAAAAACACAACATAGTGAAGCCCACTAGAGGGTTGCCTGATGCAGTGATGCCGTTGCTCTCCCTTCTGAGCCACAGAGAGCCTAAAAGTGACCATTAGCAGGTGAATGGCACAGCTGCTTAACTGATGAGCACAAGAAAGATCAGAGTTGCTTCTTGGTTTTCCCTTTCATGCTGCTTTTGGCAGTGAGGTGCCAGGGGACCATGGACTCTTAGGTTCCATTGCAGGGTCCTTTGAAGTTCAGCAGAACAAGTTTATGGTAGAAAAACAATCATTGGTACTGGATGCTCAAGTTTTTGGGTGATACATAGGACCAGGCCTGAAGTCCAACCAGACCAGGTACATTCCCAGTGAAGGATTTCTCCTTCCCTGACTGTGCTAGGTCACCTTTACCCTGAGACAGGGCTGGTCTCAGCATTTTGCACCAGTTGCATCCCTTCTGTGCTGAAACAGGGCTTTTCCTTCCATTGCCTTTCACTCAGTCACAACTATATCAAAATTAGTGCTGAATTAGGATGATATTGTCCCGTTCACTCTAAAAAAGTGTAGCATGTTGTGGTGAGTAGAGTAGGAGAGCAGGGGTAGATCTACTGGCTGTCCAAGAGTGCTTATGCCTCTTGGGAATGTTCACTTTAAAGCATTAAGCCTGGGAAGGGAGCGTATGACACTTTGGTTTTTTTAAAAAACTTTCCCAGTGGCCTAAATTGTTCCATTATGGCAAGACTGGAAATAACTTCTTGAAGTGTCTTTGTTTCTGCACATTTTTAAAAACTGATTTTTCTCAGGGGTGACTGAGTGGGCTGAGGCAAAGGGGGCCTGGTTGGCTGCGGGGCAGGGGCCGGAGCAGCCAGGCTGTGGGCTCCTACCCGGAGGTTTTGTACAGTTTGTCACGTGTCAGTGCCCTTTGCTACTGTTTCTCTTTGTTTATTAAATGTGTTTGAATAACAGTTGAGAACCTGTGATTTTTTTTTCCCCAATAAATATTCTGAAATGGGTTTGAAAAGTTTGAAAGGCAGTCTGCAACTCTGCCTGCACCATGCAGGTACTGCATTTTGGGGGAAGAAAGGTGTGTGACACCTTGTGTGGGACAGTTACAGCTGGTCTGTAAGCTCACAGATAGACTGGCCATGCCAGACCTCACCTGGACCAGCCTGGTTCGTTAGAGAATAGAAATAAACCAGTCCCAGGTAAGATAATTATTGTTATAATTACAGGTTAGATTGGAACTCAAACAGGGACCCCAGCCATGCCCATCAATCATAAATGCAGACATCTGGTTGGTCAGTGAGCTGGGCGGGGCTAAGGCCCCAACCAATCAGGTGTACGAGCAGGAATTATGAAGCCCCTATAAAAGGGGTGCCAATAGACTTGGACTGAGGTTGCATGAGCTCAGTGAGTTCAGTCGCCTGCCTGGCTCCAAAAGTGCGACAATTGGGCTCTTGCTTCTGGCTTCAATTCACTTCTAACAATCATTTTCCAAAAGGAGAATCTAATGAGAATCTGGAGTCCTCTTAGGCTGCTTTCAGGGAGAAAGGTACAACTGAAACTTGTTTCTGATGTTTTTGACTGTAGAATAATCTCAAATTCCACATTTATTGTAACCACTTTCACTGATAACCACAAGCAAGTAGAACATTAATATAATCACTAAAGGTGAGTAGCTAAAACAGAAGATTTTTTTTTGTCAGCTGTCATTAGCTAAACCCCTACTTGACACTGGACCACATGGGGGAAGGGTCTGACTGTTCCAGCTTTGGTGCTGCCAGAAATTGGATGACATTGGCAATTCAGGCCCAACACGGGGAAAAGGAAGAGCAAGGACACAAGTGAAGAATGGGAAGTCTTGGATTGAGTTAATCTTACTCTTGATTACAGGGTGGCTGTTGCCTCCTGTGGGTAGCCTGAAGGCTGTCCATCTCCATCACTGCTACAGGACCTCAAAGCCACAGAACAGGGAAGAGCTGACACATCCCCAAACCAGAGTTTAACACCAGCACAGGGGATGAGACTCTCCCCACACAGGGAGCTCATCAGAAACCATGGCTGAGCCAAGTCACCACATAGCATGAGTTAAGACAGTATTTTCAATCCTCTTGACCCATTTCTCTATGCCAGACCTGACTGGTGGTCTGCACTGCCAGTGAATTTGCCCAAAGCAAAGCCACACTTCAAGTGCTAGCAGAGTCTTGCGCAGAGGCAGAAACTTCACGGCTGGCACTGCTGACACCACACACGTATTTGTTCATCGTGGAGAGCTTGTCAGCAGAAATTCAAGTTACAGCCAGCATTTACATAACGCCATAACCTCCCTGCTATCCCACCTTAGGGATGTCCTATAAGCCCACATAAACTGGAAAAGCCTTTGTGCAGGACCTTTAACCAGCTCCAGATGTGCCAGGCAGGTGGCTCCTCTAACACCATGCCATGTCACCATGCAGGAGACACAAGCATTACTCAGTGGTTCCTACAGAAACTGCAAGCTGGAGATGCCAGGTCTTTCCACCATCCCTCACTTTCCCATCCAAGGCTGTGAAACCCATTAACTGCTTTAAAAATTAATTTCTTTACTTGCTGCAGGAAACAGGTGATGCCTCAGTATTACCAAGTAATGAGAGGTTGTGTGGAATTGGCAGCATGTGTTAATTTACCCAAAATAAAAATCAACTCTGTACCTCAGCTCTGTGCTAGTCCTGCTACTGCCAGGAGCCCAAAGCTCAGCTCTCCCTGTTGCCAAACCCAGGCTGCTCTAGACCTGCAGCAGCAGCAGAAAGGAAAGGGGGATAGCTTGCAGCAGAACTGGCCTCAGCAGAGGGTTATGGTCCTGACTCCTTTCTGAGTTGATCAGAGCAGCCCAGGCTGTTGCCCCAAGAAGATGTGGGATACCCAGTGAAGGTACATCCCCTGGGACAAGCAGGTCCTGTGAGTGAGAGGCTCTGTCCATGGGGCTGTGCCACACCAAGGCAGGAAGTGAATGGCACCACAAAAACACCCAAGGTATTTCATACCTGCCCATAGCAGGATTTGGTCCCTCCTACCCCCAGAGACAACTAGGGGGAAAAGTTCTCCAGGTGGCTTTGCCAGGTACTCGGGGGAAATATCAGTGATGAAACATCACAGATTTTCTGATAGCCAGAGTAAAATCAGAAGGTAATGCATGCACTAAGCTATGGCAGAAGGACCCCTCATCAGGGGTTTTCTGCATTGGAAAGCACATAAAAGGAGCAATTTTACATCCTCCTCTGGAAAGAGAGGCTCAGGCTCCCTCTTGTCCCCCAGGCTGTGTCCAGGGCCCACCAGGCTCCCTGGGGCTGGTACTTACCTCCCCACAACACTCCTATTAGTCACCCCAGCTGGCAGCTCACCTTGCCCCTGACAGTTTTGCCTGGAACAAAATTAATTAATTTGTTTTTCTGGCCTGCCTGCTTGTGTCTGTGGACAAAGAGGAAATAGTAATTGACATTAAAGATAAGAAAAGATTTTAGCAGTGTCAGGCACCTATCAGCATCCAACTGCTTGTCCTGGGGCTCCAGCAAAATGCAGTGGAAAATGAGGCTGTATTTCCCCTCTGCACACATGGAAGGGTGAAATGCAATGGTGAAGAGGTCCTGCCACAGCTATAGGTGCATCTTGCACAACCCCTCCCCACACTTTTCTCTCTGCCTCAGGCTCCTACACACAGACGAAGGTCAATTCGTCACTCATCCACCCACTCTCACCCGGAACAAAGTAGTCAAGCCAGATCTATCTGCAGACAGGAAGCCTGCAGATATTTTCAATTCAGCTTGCTAACTTGTTTGGGAAATAAGGACCTTGGCCATGTCCTTCCATCTAGATCTGGTTTTGAGTCAGTTATTGACGGTTTAACACAACTTTCACCTGGGTAAATAATCACCATAAACTCTCTTGCTTTCCAGCCTGGAGGAACACGTTGGTTACTCCAACGTAATTACCTTCAGACTGTGGTGTAACAGATGAGCAAAGGCTTATCTCAAAAGATAATTGACCTTCTGGTTGTATTTCCTACTGGAGGTCTCCATCCCTCCTAGGTGTTTCCCAGACTTCAGCAGATGGGAATCTGACCCAAGTCCATCAGCAGACTGAAGTGCACAGAGTCCTAATGTTTCAGTGAGCTGAGAACTCCATAGGTCCCTGTGTCACCAAGAATATCCTTGATCTCAGAGCCATCTGGGCAGCAGGTCCTTTACTACAGCCAGGAAAGCATGCACCAGTGATCTTGATGAATTCAAAAGACAGTGTCTAAAAATGAGGAAAACCATTTGAGCAACCAAGCAAGGAGATAGGCCTTTAACCTGGGCACTGAATTCAAGATGTCTTGGAAAAGCAGGCCGATTAGACACTAAACTGATAGAAAACACCTAATAAACGGTCATCTTCAACTGAATATTCCAGTGTGTTTTTATCTAACATTTTAACACAAAGAAACATGTAAAAAGTAACAAGGGTCATATTTGCCAAACCAAAGGAGATTTGCCCATGAAACAAAGTCTCAAGGCCACGTTTTGCTGTTTCCATACCCCCCCCAACAATATGACCCTAAGGTGCACAGGGACCTGCACTTCCCACTGGGACAAAGGGTTCCTGCCTTTCCTTTTCTAGAAATCACAAAACTGAACATAGTGATCCCTCTGGGTATGGGCAGGAAGAGCCTCAGTGTCAGCACTAAGTTGCTGGATCTTCTCTCCTACCCTGTTGTGACCTCTAAGCATCATCTGTATCTTCCTCAGAGCATCTTCCTTGGACAGGAGGTCTGAGCAAGGCCTGGCTGGGATGACAGAGCATCTGCTGAGAGCTAAAGAACCAAAGCTGGAGCCCAAAAACCAGCTGACCTCCTAAAAAACATGCTCCAAAATTTCTGGCTGAATACCTTCAACCCCCCACAACCTCCTCCACCTGCTCTACAGATCCAGCAGTCAGCCACAAAGAAACATTTCTCTTGATCCTACTCCCACTGAGTCCCTTATTCTTTATTAGTAAAAGCCAATTTAAATGATAATTTAAAGCTTGTCAGAGGGAACCTTCAGCCACTGCTCAGGATCAAAATGTCAATCTGTGAAAGAGATGCCCTGTAGCAGGGTTAGACTGTACCCACAGCTGCATCACATCCCACTTCTCCCTTCCTCTGCCACATCCTCACCTACTGCAGGAGTCTTCCTAGAGCTAATGACAAGGTAACTTAATTTCTTGAAAATCCTCATTTTCCCAGGAACATCCCCTTCCTCATCTTCCCAAATGCAGGAAATTGCTGGAAGAAAAGCACCAGCAGCTTCCAGATATCCTCAGTAACTTCAGCCAGGTTCCTAGAAAGGACTGCCATCTGTTCAGATACTCCATTGGTCCCTCTCTCTGTCCACTCCCAGGGCAGGCCAGGGCAGTGTTGCAGGTTAGAGTGTCACAGAGCATGAGCCAGAGCCCCTTCCAAAGCCACCTTCAGTGTGAATTTATGCAATGTCTTCCTCAGACTCATCTCCAGATCCCCATTGCCTTAGGGAATGTTGCCCTTCTTGGCACCACACCTTGTACACAAAGCAAGGCTCTGGGACAACCGGGACCAGAGGGGATGGTGGCAGTCAGGAGGGCAAGGACCAGCATGCACACAAACCATCTGCAGTCACTGACCCGCCAGAGATCTACCACTGGGATAAAGAGCAGGGACAAGCCACATCTTGCTGAATTCCTGCAGGCCAATGGGAGCTGTCAGTGCATGCTCTGGTGCCAGCTGCCTCCTCAGCTCCCATTTCCCATCTACTGGCTAATGGCCATTAAACCTAGTCCCAAAAGGGGGATTTCTCACCTGGTCGTATACCCACATTGTCTGTAATTAATGAGCACAAAGCAGCCAGGCAGACCCAAAGTCAACCCAGGAGAGCAGAAAGCAGCAGTGAAACTGAGCAAAAAGCAATCTATGCAAGGATCTGGAGTTAAATGCAGCTGGGGAACAAACAAAAGATGGAGGGGGTGTGAGAGGAGGACACAGACAAGGTTGGTCGGGCTAATTAAGACCAATTAGTGCAGGCAGGACCCTGATCCCTTTTGCAAGGGGAGGGTGTGGGAGTGATGCTATAGGAACTACTTGAGAAAGTCAGGATATACCAGCACTTCCCCCATCCTTGGCACAGCACCCTTTTCTCAGTACTAGCAGAGCTGGTCTGAAGGGGTTTGCTAGGGTTGTTCAGATCCTGTCCTAGCCTCAGGAATCTGTTTTCAGGTGCTCTGAGACCTTGGGTCTGTCTATGTTCCAGTGATGGATCAGAGCAAGAGTTTGTGACTGAACCTGGGACAGGAACAACTCCCTGCCACAAAGTCCTCTGCAATTCCACTGAATTGTCACAGCTGAAATGTCACTTCATTTCCCTTGCTTTAGACAAAAAACAAAACCCAAAACCACCCCCCACACTTCCTCTGCAAGAATCAATCTGCCAGAGGATTTGCTAATCTGAATCTCTGGAACAAATTCAACTGGTCTTTCTCAAGTGTGATTTGCAAGCTCTGAGGCGTTTGCACTTTGGTTTCCAGCCACAAAGAATCACAGAACCATTTCCAACCAAAAGTTGGAAAGTACCTTTAAGATTATTGAGTCCAACCATTAACCCAGCACTGCCAAGGCTACCACTAAACCATGTTTTTAAGCCCCAAAGCTGCTGCTGAGGGTCCTGAGCACAGGGCTGGTTTACCAAGCTGTAATATGCTGCTAAGGACAGGGAGAGAGCAGGGGACTTGCAGCCACCTCCGCTATGCCCCAGGCACAGCCTGTCCCCTAAGGGCTGCAACCAACTGCTGACAAGTGGCATCCAGCAGAGACAAGCCCTAGTGCTGGGCCAGGCTGCACCACTTGGGCTGATCCTTCAATCAGAGCTAAATCTGGATTCTCTGCTATCATCTCATGGGAGAGGACGAAAAGGCATTTAAAAAGTCACTTATAAAAGTATTTTCCAAGACAAGTGTTTGGTTTTCCTACCCTCAACAGACACTGAGTGACCCCAAAAAGCAGTTCACCACCCTGCTCAGTTTACAGTAAACATCTTGTTTCTGTACATGCAGCTTATTTTAGACATTCATAAAATATGTGTCCAGTGCATGCCAGGGCTGAGCTCGATGGCAGGAAGATGCGAGAAACCTTCTTCTCCATTCCCATTCCTGCTCTCAAGCTGCAGGCGCTGCCCAGTCTCTGAACACCCCTCCAAGCCCCATTGCTTTAGGCAGTGGTTCTGCATCCCCCCAGCCACACTCCTCACTTCCCTGCTGGACCCTGTGGCCTCCCTTCTCAGTGGCTCCAGAGAAGAAGTGGGCTGCTCATCTCCCTGCAGAGGTGCCACCAGCTACAAGCTCTTACTGAAGACTATAAATACCATTATTTGCATAACATAAACCTGAATTTGTCAAATATAAACCTCTTCCTTTGAGGTGAGCTATATAAATGCCCCAGGGCCCTGTGTCTCTTGGCATAAAGGGCTCTCTGTACTTGACAGGGAGCATTCAGGAGTCCTCATGCCAGCAGCTGTTTGTCCCCCATTGGAGCTGAAGGAAACTGAGGCACAGAAGAAGGAGAGTCACTGTGTGAGCACTCCTGGCTTGCTGCCATAAACAACAGCTACCAGGGCTGCTCCACAACAGCTAGGGAAATCCAAGGTTTGAATGCTGATGTCTTGGGATCACTGGAAGAAGAAACAACATTCAGACATGAACAGGAGATTATTATCTTATTAGAGCAGACAGTGACTGCCAGAGAGTGGCTGGAGAGAAAGACTGAAACAAGCAGTTGTTCTTTATGTCCCATCCAGGGCACTTATGTGTTCTCAGGTGCTCCACAGGCTGGTAGAGAGAAGAACCTTTGCACTGTTCACCTCCCAACAAAAGCACACAGTTTGCAGGAGGCACCCAGGTGTGGCTATCGCTGTGAACTCCAACCCTGTTCCCAACCCTACTAATCTGGGATGATCACGTGCGTGTGAAAATCTGCCTGTGTTTCGCAGGTGTCCCCGTCACATTCACTGCTCATCACCAAGAGCAGGTTGCCTGAGACCATCAAGCCCATAGGAGCAGGACAACACACACCAGCCCTCCACTTTCACACCGTCCATCCTATCTGGATACCTTGGAAGGGTTAATCCGAGGGGTTGCAGCGCTACTGTTGCTCGGTGTGACACAGCCGGCTAAGCCAGAGCTGGAAAAAACTTGTTCCTTTACCTTTGTGCAGGCAGGAGGCAGCGAGGAGACAGCGAGGAGGTCTGTGGTACCTGGCAGCACATCCCCAGGGTCCTCACAGCGACTATGCAGGTCGGGCTGCCCAGGGGAAAAGGTGTCCTGCAGCCAGGGACACAAGGTGGATGAAAGCCATGGGGTCTGAAGCCCAACTGGGGAGTCCTCGCCCATAAGCAGGCGCCCAGGGAGATGTGAGGGGAGCCAGGAATCTGCTGGACAAACACAAAAGTTGAACAGGGCAGCTGGGAACAGAGAAGAGCTGTGCTTCTGCCTTTTTTTGCAGGTTTGCTGTTGCCGGGGAGAGGTTTTAGGCTGTCATCCAGCTAATTCACACCACAGAGACAAGCCCTTGAATTAGTTGCATTATCTGCGCCCAGCTAAATTGGACAAAAGATTAAAGTGTGCTGAGCACCACCACCGTGATTTGCATCTCAGAGCCCCTTCCCACGGGCCCCCTCTCCTCCTAGCCTTTTTTTTTTTTTTTTCCGTTTTCTGGCTGTGAGCCAGCCAGCATAAGAGCCCTGTTTACAGAAATGATGCCTAGGTTAATATTGCAAAAGACTTCATCAAAGCCTGTAGTCGCGACTGAAGCAGAAGGGTCTGACCATGAGCCATGAGCTGACCGGGCTGCGGGCACAGGGGATGAGCCGCAGCCACGCGGCGCCGCCCTTCGTTTGACAAATCCTGGTCTCAGCGTGAGGTACGAAACTAACTTTCTGCCGGCATATTTGAAATAATGAGCAAAATCAAACTATTACTCATCTCTAAAGCTGCACACAAAACCTAAATGCAGCTGTTGTTTTAGGGAAAAAAAACACTATTTGAGTGCTAAGTAAACATTGCACTGTGCAGTGACCTTATGGGCACTTTTTTCTGAGCTCATCCAGCTGCCAGAGATTATTATTTAATGCATGTTTATTCATGTGGAGAGGATGGGGAATGCTATTGCTATACGTTCCATGCTGTCAGTCTCAGAGAAATCCAAATTGGGATCTCTCAGAAGCAGCTCTAGGTCTAGAGAGGTAAAGCAAAAGCCTATCTGCCATCACTGGATTCTAACGTTAATTAACGGCTTTTAAAATGTTTTTTCACCACTAGCACTTTGTAGGAAGGTTTAGTTTTCCTGAAAGGTTCACACTGAGCTCTGCTTTGACACGCAACTTTTATAGGTTTCTATTTTATTTGGCATTTGCACTTTTTCCTCTTTGGCACGGGAACTGAGTGACCTTAACAATTGCCAGCAAGGGGACTCCATATGATGAAAGCAGGTGAAAGGGAAAATAAGGGCGGAACTAGGCAAAAGCCAATTCATACCTCAGAGGAGGTGTGGTCCTGTCCTCTACCTGGCTGTGGTCACAGTCTTGTGAAATATAAAAGGAGAAGGCAGTGGTTTCTTAAGCAATCTGGTGCCAGGATCCTGTAGCGAGAAGGAAGGGAGGTGCTGGAAGAAATGCAGAGCAAAAAGTCAAGAGTGTCAGCTGGGCAAGGTGTGGGACCCACCGGTGCTCTGAGCCTCAGGAACACCATCAGCTGTTCCCTGAAGGCCTGTTTGCTGGGCTGAAGGTTGCATGGTAGCTGCACTCCCTTCCTCAGCAGGCTGGATTAGGGGAGAACGGAGCTATCATGTCCCAAGGAGAAGCTGCAGGACGCGGCGCTGCCCAGCCCCAGGACCAAGGATGGGCATGGATGGTCCTGCTGGCTGCAGTGCTGCTGCAGGGGCTGACGCTGGGCTTCCCCTGCTGCATCGGTGTCTTCTTCACGGACCTCCAGCATGAGTTCCAGGCCAGCAACAGCCAGACATCGTGGTTCCCATCCATCATGGTGGCAGTGCTGCATGGAGGGGGTGAGTGATTGCAGGGAATGGCCTCCTCCACCTCCTGGCCTTGTGCTGCAGGTGGGGGGATGTAACGAGGATACTTTCAGCATTTCATTAAAGTGGGGGGTGGAAGGGACTGGGAGGTCCAAGTAGAGTGGCTGTTTGGCAGTACACAGCATCTCCAAGCCACTCGGATCCCACAGTCCAAATCTAAATGTCCACAGATTCCACGCTCCCTTTTGTCACTCTCAGAGTCAGCCAAGACCCTTGGTCAAAGAAGGCAAATCCTTTTCTCAGCCCAGTTTTTCCAGATCAGCATAGTTATTTCTCAAAGAACATAATTATTTCTCAAAGAAGCTCTTTGAATAAGCCAGCACTTAGTGCTGGAGCTCTGATGCTTTCTTGGTTCATCTTGTCCACAAGAGCACATCTCCTTCCAAGTGTCACATGACAGCTGTGTTCTTTGTGGCTGAAGAGATGCCAAGAGCTGAGCTCCTCAGAGCTGCCAGCTGAGACAAAGCCTTAAAAGCAGCTCCTTGGGCGGTGGCACAGAGTGCACACCTACACAGGCATCAGGGTGGACGTGAGCACAGCTGGATCAGTGCAGAATGTGGGTCAGGCAGCACCCTCCAGCTGCAGGGGTGGAAGGAGCGTTGTGCTTGGTGGATAGTGGAGTGAATCACTGGTTTTCCCCTCAAAATAAAATATGGGAGCAGCATAGGGCAGTGGTCCTAGATTCCACACACAGATATGGGGATTCTTTTATCTTTCTGCAGAGAGAAAACCAAATGCCCAGCTGCTCAAGGACATCCCAATGAGTGATCTGTGCTTTGTGACCCATACAAATCCTGTGCTTATTTGATAAACAGACAACCCAAACCCTACCAGGCAACAGAAGGAAAGTTCCTGGTGTTGCCCATGTCTGAGCTTCTCCCTGAGTTCGTTTCTGCTCCCTTTCAATGCTGGTGAAAGCTGATACTACATTATAAAGGAAAAAAACTAACCCCAGAGCCCTGAGTCATGCTGATGTGAAAGCCATGGCAGGTTCAGTCTGTCCTGTGCAGTCATCTGCATGGAATTGAGAGTTTGCACCTTAGCAGAAACAGCCAGGTCCAGAATATCAAGGTGCAGATTGAAAGAGATGTCGAGGGAAGTGACAAGGGGAGGAATCATCACTGAGAGTCAGCAGAAATAGAGCAGTATCCTCAGGGCTTAGAATTTGGAAGCTGTTGGGCATTCCCCATCCTGCTTTCCAGCCCCTGTGATCTTTCTGTGATTAGTGAGAAGGATCCAACTGAGACCTGCTGCTTTGGGAAATGGTCTCAGAAGCAGCTTGGTCCCAGCATGTCCAGGAAGGCCAACTCTGGTAGTATCCACAGGAATGTCACTTATCCTGTCATCTTTAATGAAGTAATTGTGTAGGAGGCTAGAACCACAGTAAAAGGTAATACAAAGACAGCCAATACATAGATCTAAAAGTTATAAATTAGATAAGGAAAGAATAGCCTTGTGTTGATACTCACAATAGAATTTGTCAGGGCACAGCCAGAGTTGTACTTTGCTTGTCAGTTATGTTTCCTATTGCAGGAGTAGTCTAGAGGGTGTTACAGCACAGGAGGGCTTGTTCGTGTTCCCCAGTAGCACGAGGCAGCAGTAACAAAAACTAGAAGGAAAAAACAACAAAATAAACAGAGATCAAATCCTCCCTCTCAGGCAAAGTACATAAGGCTTTTGCTGCAACTTCTGACCTCCTTTGGAGGGGGCCAGGTTTTACTTGATTCAGGTTCTCTGGTTACATCCATTTCAGCACTTAAATCTTTCCCAGAATTGTGTGCTGCTGTCACCAGTATCTCTCAGAGGTGCCACTCTCTTTTCTTCACCTTTATTCTTTTTAATTCAGAGGAATTGAAGGGGGAAAAATTATTAGTTGCAAAAATTGAAAGAGGAAGGGAAATGGGCAGAGCACCCTTCTCTCAGAGCAGCCAGTACTGGGAGAAGGTTCCATGCAGGAGAGCTATGGTAGGAAATAGGGAAGGGCACAGGGCAAACAGTACTTCATAACTTGGCCAAACATATCCCATTATCAGTGCTACGTTCCTAGGTAAAAGCCATTAACGATTATTTTGTTATAAGATAATTTGAGAAACCTCAGGGTCCTACATCTGTCTCCAAAAGGGGATTTCAGGCCCCTACAGGTTCCTGCTCCTAGATATCCACGCACACGGAACACTCTGCACTAACTCATACAAATGCAGCACTTTTGTTGATATTATTCTTGCAAAAGAAAGCACAAAAGCCCCAGGCAAGTGAGAAATAACATTTGAAACCCAGACAACATGTAACCAGGAACTAATCACGAAAAACCCTTATGGTTTCTAGAGCATTATTTTGTAGTGTTCAATTTATGCCTTCTTGGGTTAGTTAAACAGCTAGTTAATCCTTAATGTCTTCTGCAGGAGGAAAAATAATCCAGTCACATTTGCTGGACACTTTTTAAAAGGCCAGTAAAGTCTGAGGCAAAAATCTCCCAAGCAGATCAAAATACAGACAGCTGCACTCCTAATTTTTATAATGTTCCACTGTTCACTTGACTGTGTGGATTTTATTTCAAACCAGACGTTGATTTAGATCACAAAATCACAAAATGCCACAGGTTATATTCCCTACACTGACTGACTCCTAATTCTGCAGTTTACAGTCATTTTGCATTTGCTTCTATAGTCATAAATGTTCAGAATTGGGAAAAAAAGTTAATAAAACCTGGAAAACCTTGAGGATCCTCGAGGAAACAGGAAAAGAAACTCTATCTTCAGATCCTCTTCTGCCAGAGCATGCAGAGAGAAGCACCTTCCCATGGTGGGTTGCAGGTGTGAACTAATCTTTCCCTGCCACAAAATGAAGGATGTTAAATGTCATTAACAAACAAGTAATTTATCACAATCTCGTTAAATTCACCAGAAGTCCATTTTCAAGGTTTTAATGAAAATCCATCACATCCTACTTGATGGTCAAAATCCCAGCAGATCACAGACTTCCCCTCAGCCAACAAGCTGGCCAAGCACTTGGGAGGATCATGGAATATATTTTCTCTTCCTGTCTCCCCCACTACATCAAGCTGCCAGGACAACCCTCAGGGTGTCTAGACTACATAATTTGATAATTGCAGCAATCCAGCAGGTACGAAATACTACTTCCCTAACTGCTTCCCTTTTCATTTGCTGCTTCCAGGGCCCCTCTGCAGCATCCTGGTGAAGCGGTTTGGCTGCAGGTTTGTGGTGATGCTGGGTGGGCTGCTCAGCGGGCTGGGAATGGTGTCCAGCTCCTTCTGCAAGTCCATCAGCCAGCTGTACCTCACGGCTGGCCTCATCACTGGTACGTACTGGAGAGCAGGGAAACTCAGCTGCTGTGCTGGAGATGGGAAATGGGAGAGCCTTGACTAGCTGGTCACATTTTTCCACTCATCTGTGAAATAGGAGAACTCAACAGCCTCCCAACACAGCAGAAATCCTACAGCCACTAGACTTGGCCTTCACACCCCTTTAGCACACACCTCACCCACTCAAGCCTGCTGGGAAGTGCTTCTCTCTGGAAAAAGCTACAGATCTCCAGAGGGTAAAATGGAGGAAAAGGATGTCTGTTCTTTTTAGTAACTTCTCAGCCTTTTATCTTTCAAGAAAGGAGGGTTTTTTGTTCTTTTTCCAATCTTGGAACATAATGTGTTGGGATAATGTCCTTCCCAGGTTCCCTGGGCTTGTATTTTACCACTCCCAAACTGGGGAAGAATGGAGACATCTTTTTCTAACAAAAGACCCTGTTGGTTTTGAACAGAAGTAACAGATGGGAACTTATCCTTTCCAAATATTTCTCCTATGTAACTGACGTTCAACTCTTGGTTTTTAATAACACAGATAAATTAATTCCTTACTCTGGAACCAATCCTGCTGGATCTTGCAAGTTAAGCAGTGGCCAGTGCATAGTGAGAAAAACAAGCAATTCCCTGAGCCCTGATGAAAGCACCAGGAAAGCAGCACTGCTTGTTACATGTGGTATAAAACCCAAGTTTTTAATGAACAATTCCGTAACAACTTTAGGAATTCTAGTGTGTCCCAGAAAAATGTCCATTTAGATCAGTATATTTACTATACCAAAGAACACAAACAGTTTAATTTACACACATCCTTCTTCATCCCTGGTGTGGGGTTTCCGAGTACTAATCAAACCCTGGGGGCTGTGTGGCCTGGCAGGTCAGAAAATGCTTCAGTGGCAGATGAAGTCATCTGTGGGTACACCCTGAATTTGGGCTCTTTTCACCAAGACAACAAAAAAAGAATCATTTATTCTCACTTTTAGGTCTGGGATCATGTTTTAGCTTCCAGGCAGGAGTAACTGTGCTGGGCTACTACTTTGTACGGTGGCGAACACTGGCCAATGCTGTGGCCTCCACCGGTGTCTCCCTCGGTTTCACGCTGTGGCCGCTGCTGTCTCAATACTTGCTGGACAGGATGGGCTGGAGAAACACCTTCCTCATCTTTGGAGGAATACTACTGAACTGCTGTGTTTGTGGAGCCATCATGAGACCCCTTCAGCTGGCATCAGGGTCACTTCTAGAGTCTGCCAAGCCCGAAGAGGAGCCAGGGAGTGGAGCAGAAGAGGTACAACTGTCCAATGGAGCATCTCCTCACCACCCCACACTCCAGCAGCACACCAGAAGGACAAAATGCTTCCAGATGCTGCAGAAGTACCTGGCTTTTGACATCTTCTGTCAAAACAAAGGTTACCAGATTTACACTATTGGAGTGGCCTGGATGATGGTGGGGTTTGCCTTACCCCACGTCTACCTTGTGCCTTATGCCATCCACAATGGGGTGGAGGAACACAAGGCAGCCCTCCTCATCTCCATCATCGGGCTCATCAACATCTTCATCCGCCCTTTCACAGGGCTGCTCTCAGGACACAGAGTCTTCACAGGGAGACGCATCTATTTGTTCAGCCTGGCCGCGCTCTTCTACGGGCTCAGCAATTTCATCTGTGTCATTTCAGCTGAGTTCAGTGTGCTCATCCTCTACTGTGTCATCCTCAGCATAGCCATGAGTGGTGTTGGGGCACTCACCTTCCAGGTGCTGATGGATGTGGTGGAGATGGACAGGTTCTCCAGTGCTCTAGGGCTCTTCACCATCCTAGAGAGCATCACCCTCCTCATCGGGCCCCCGCTCACAGGTGAGAAAAAAAAATATGAAAGTTGGCTGGGGGAAAGGTGGTGGTTTGGAAACTGTGACAAGTGTTTGGGAGCATCAAGGAGAAAAATGAGGGAGTTTCCAGACCCATGGTGTAGACGAGTTATGCAAAGAGAGCAATATAAAAGGTAGGGTCCGAAAGGAATCATCAGCCTCTTCTGACGGTTGGAAAGTAATTTCTGCAGCTTCATCAAGAGCACACTGAAAAAATTACTCACTTGGTAAGTGATCTGATACATATGGGAGCAATGACAGCTTTTTTTCCAGTGGCAAGAAGCTGACAGGAATTGCTATGAACTTTGTCACTATGAAATTTGTCACCATGAACTTTGTCACCATTTTACCAGTTTGCATTGTTTTATCCATGAAGTCTCAAGGAATTGTGAACATCCCATTAAACAAATTATTTGTGCTCAAAATTATTACCAGTCCTACATTATTTAAAAGCCCCATAGTAAAAGCTTTTGTTAAATCTTCTTTCCAAGTTCTGGAGTGTATTAATTTTTCTCTGGAGATAAGAAAGGAGCTAGTTATGACTCTCAGTCTAATAAATTATTCACAGTTTACTGCAAATGCCACTAAGTGACCTGTCCAAGACACACCTGCTCCTGCAGTACAGCAGTAAATTCAAAAGACTAGCAAACAACAAATGTCAACCTGAGTATGTCAGGCTCAGTTCAGGCTTTAGTTCTCTTCTCCAGACAACGAACTGTGGCTACTCAGCAGGAAAATTATGTCTGGTTCAATATTGTGATGGTTACATGGTATTCCTTGGCATTAGTGTGTCAGTCACTTTTCCCAAAGAGCAGAAAAGGTCCTTTCTTGGTCATCTCTGACAGGAGCAGCAGATGGGCAAAACAAAGCACAGTAAAAGCAGCTCCATTTCTGTTTGTAGTCCTAAAATCTGCTACAGAAAAGTACACTATGGAAAGAAACATCACCAATCCTGACTGAAAAATACAAGCAAATAAACATTATTCCAGTATTTCCACATTGTTAAGCAGCCTATGGAAGGCATCATGTATTTAGCCTAAGTATCACTTTTCCATCTCTAATATTAGTGTTAAATTACTCCCTTGATATCTCAGATTTCTAAGTGGTTTATATTGAGGTCATGTAATGTTAGTCATAATCTTGCTGTGCTGTGAATTTCTTTATCCCTCATTACACAGGATTAGAGACAAATGGTCAGTTTAGAGAACTTACTATGTAAATTTCTGACCTATTTCTCTATCTAGTTGTTCTATTTTCTGCCCTAGGATGTAATAGGGTCACTTGTTCCAAAAGCCACTGTGTAGCAGGGTCCTCTGCTGAGCAAACAAAATAAAGCAGCAGGTTAGAGAAAAATTACAATTTCCTTTCTTTCCTGATTTCTTTGTGTATTGAGAAATACTTTCTACAGAAGTATCACCTGACTTGTGACTACAAATAGAAAACTAAACAATCACTAGAATCCAGAGAAGAGAACTCATCAGAGAATGCTTGTCTTTTGTATATGGCAATTTGCTCAATGATTCAGGTTTAATATTCAAGTAATTGTATGTCTTTAATGTGCCTCTTCTCTTTGGCTAAGCTATGACTTCTATTTCAGGTTTCCTGGTAGACATAACCAGTGATTTCCACTATGTCTTCTACAACTCCAGCTTCTTCCTGATATCTGCTGCCTTATTTATGGGGCTCAGCTTCTGTGCTCTGGAAAAAAAAAACAAATTGAGAGAGGCTTCTAAAGCATGTTTGGACAATCCCTCCAGATATCAATACAGTGAAACATCAACAGAACCAAAGGCTGAAAGTCAATCCCCTCCAGTAGTTCAGTACATCACAAGCATATGAAAATAAAGGGGGGAAAAGAGCAACACCATGAAGTGGTCTGTACAAAACAATATATGGTCCAACACTGATGACAGATGAGAAAAGAACAGTCTGCTTTCCACAACTGTCATCTTCCTTTTGCACTTCCACTCCATAGGGCCTTGTCAGACTCTAAGACACTGATCCAGACCATGGGCCCAGCCCAGAACCCAGCACCAGCCAAGGTGACAAAGCACAGAGAGATCTGAGCTCTCCTAAAGCAAACCATGGAATAACAGCCATGGGACCCAGTGCTGGGTTACAAGAGCTGAGACAATTCAATTGGGTTAAGCCACTACCTTTGAGAAGTCACTGGAATTTCACAAGCATGTTCCAGTTGGAAAGTGCTGGATAACACATATTAATGGGAAGTTCTTCACAAAGAAGTATTGTTACTTCATCTGAATGTACAATTTTGGTGCACAGGCTCCATTTGCTTCCCATATTGGGGGTGGCAAGACAAACACTTTCCATGGGAAGTGTGTTATTATTTTCCACCTCTCTAAATATTATACTAAAGCAGCTACATGGGTTGTAGAACTCTGATAAGTCTCTAGTAAGATCAACTATTTTCTCCTATGAAGCATATACAGGAGTTCTTTATGCCAAGGACAGTTTCAAAGCCTCAGAATTCAACTCCAGAGCCTCAAAAAAAAGCCCCAGAAAAACAAGCCACTAAGCCTTAGAGTGCTGGCTTTGTATAACTACTGATATCTCAAGTGCTCTTGAATATATCATAAAAGAGGGTTCATGGCTCATGTAAACACACTTCAACATTAATTGGAACCCATTTGGGGCAGGGATGGAGATATCAGATCTAAGAATAAAAATATGTATCCTTTTATAGAGCAAAATTCAAAGCAACTCTAGTTCCTCTTTGTGGAGACCAGCTCAGCTCTTTAGTTGTAGATTTTTGAACCTAATTACACGAGCATTCTCATTATAGAGAACTTTGTACAAACATGACTTACATCTCTTACAAGCACAAGCAGAACTTACAAAGAAATCTGTGGGGAAAGCATACTAAGAAAAGCCAGTGTTGCTGACTTTCTATCCATACAGCCTCCACTGTAAGTGGCTTTCTCTGCCACATTCCCAGGATTTAGGCTTGTCAGTGCTCAGACAATGGCTGCAGCAGCCTCAGCATCAGCTCAAGATGCAAACTGGACATATTCTGTATCATCCCTGATCCGACACATGTGGATAACAGCTCATGAAGCACGTGGATAAAGATAACCCAACACATCAGAACAATCAAAAAGATGGAAGCACAAAATGGGAGTGAAGTGGAAGAAGTAACAGCTTTTAATGGAACTTCAGTGTCTAAGAACCGTTATATCAAAGTCAGCTGCAGTGCTTATCTGGAGAACTGTCCTATCAGATTCCTAGTGACAAACCCACAGCTTTTATTAGAGCTCCACAGATAAAACAAACAAACCAATAAAAAAATCCCCACTCTGGATGAAACCACTGGAAAACTGACTCCAAGGTCTACAGAGACTATGATGGCTTCACAGGTGGCTTTTACACAGAAGGAGCATCAGCTCTTCAGAAGGGTTCCTGCTCCCACAGCTCAGTATCTTCTCCAATACTGCCTGGGGATTTCGGACCCGGGAGGATTTGCACTTCCTCATCAAATCTATAATTAAATAAAATGATAAGTGAGAGATATACATATCTAATCTCTCAACACATGTGTTTATTAACTTATGTAATGCTTACATGGTCCATAACTATGAAGTAAACAAGGACTGGTGCTTCTCAGCTTACCAAAACAGATTGCTGTACATTCCTAGGAAAATGAGGGGGCTTTCTCTCTCACAAAAAAAAGCAATAAAAAAGGATTAAGTCCCAAATCTCTTCTAGCTATTGCAAATAAACAGCTAAGCAGCTGATCAGATTTCCATTTTCTCTGTGTGTAATTCTTAAATTTTAAATTCTGTTTGATTTTCTACATTCCCTTTTTGTTTTCTTATGGAAATATGAGGTTATGTGGCTATAAATATCCTGGGCAAAAGAGGCAAGATATGGTGTAAGCTACAATCCGCCACAATTTCTCACAGGAAAAAAAGGTTGGGTAAAAGAGCAATAGAAGGCACCCCCTGCATGGAGCCAATTGATCCACCTGTAATGCTTGCACCCTGGCTGCTTCATAAAAAAGGAAATGTACAGGGCAAAACCAAAAAATCTTCACCAACTGAAGCTGACACAGAGATCAGCTCCTCCTATGCCAAGGCAAAGATACCTGTTTTGATAATTTCTTGATTGTCCACAGCAGTGCAAGACAATTTAGGAAGGAGGCAAGGAGAGTGCTTTTCAGAAGTGCTTTCTGATACTCCCAGACTCATCACTGGGGTCACTGGGACTTATTTGCAGGCACAAAGAGAGGTTTCTGGGAAGAAAAACAACCAATTCACAAACTTGTTACTTTGACATTTCTCAGCTTGCTGACTGAAACCTTTCTAATAGAACTCAAGCCTGAAAACAGGGCTGTCTACCCCGGTTACTTTCCACAGACCCTTTAAAAGTAAGCCACAACCACAGGTTTGAAGCAAATCCTCAGCAGACAAGGAGTAACATTTTATGCTGTGTTTCCACAGATGTCTGAGTTCCCATAACAGAGAAAACAACTCCCATCCTCTTCTTTCCATGGGTCTCCTCTCCCACATGTGTTTCCAACCTGAACTCCAAGCTGCCTTGAGCAGGAGCTTGGCAAAGGATAACAGGAGGGACCTGAGCATGCTACAGAATAATGAATATTCTCCCTCAGAGGGATCCTACAGGTGCAACAACACTCAGTCCTTAGGAATATTTGGAACCAGAAGGAAAAGAAAGCAATAAAAGTTCCCCTCATTAGTTTAAGGTCACCCCTCTACACAAGGCAACTGCAGCTATGCTGAAGCAGTTTCTTTAACACCTGCAGACAGCAAAATAACCCTGGCTTTAACTTGGGACAAACATTAATAACTCAGCCAGGTTAAAATCTCTGAGAAACAGCAGAGCCACAAGAATTGACCAGAATCAAATGTTCCTTGTTCCTCATATCCCCATCTTGCCCCTCCCCTGCTCCCTTTATCATTGAAGGTATTCTGACCACTGCAAGATTTTGGCAAGAAGCACCTTTCCTCACTGAAATGAAACATTCACTGAGAAATTCACACTGAAATATTGCAAGATCATGATCCTTAAAAGCCTAAGATTCTCTGCCAGGCTAATACTTGGGAAAGCTTAATATTAATATTATTTATTTATATTTAATAGCAATAAACCCAAAATAAAGGTTACAGCAATCTTACACCTCTGAAGTGCAAAATCACTTTATTTACAAGTTTGACTTACTATTTGCAGACATGGCTAGTAGCTATAAGAAAAGAAACCACTACTAGAAATTAAAATTTCCCGAATTCTGGCTTTGGTGTGCTATGGAAATCACCAGAATAGCCCCTGGAGCTACCCTGGCTAGATCAGCCCCTGTTCTGGGAACTGCTCTGGCAAACAGCAAATGCTTGGAGCACTCAGATCATTAAACTATACAGCCAATATTGGGAAGCTAAATGCAGTTCTTACAAACAGAAGTAATTGTATTTTTCCTTTTTAAACACAGTTTCCCCCCCTTATTAGTCAATCTCAGTAGCACTCTGTTTGTATGGACTAGCTCCCTGTGTTTGCTTTCTCTGCTCCTGCTTTCCCACATTACTCATTCACCTTCTATTTAATGACAGATGAGGCTTTAAAATATATCAACACTTACCACTTACAAAGGCACATGTGAGATTTCTTACTACAGTAGCAAAACATTCTAATATAAACAGTTTGTAGCACCTTTGCTGATCATTTTCAGATAGATACACTCAAATGTGCAGATAAAAATGCATGTATATATTTAGACATTTACATAAATATTCACTTGGTAATCATGCTAAGAGCTGAAGTTGCTAGCACTTAGACTGGATTGAACTTTATACCAGGTAGAAATAAGTATCTTCCCTTTCATGTTCTACGTCTTCCCACACCAGTACCATGTTAAAATATTTAGTATTACTGCATTCAGTGAAGCTTCTTTGCTCATCCTTCCACTTAATGTAGTCATGGGCAGATATTGTAATGCCCTCAGCTGTGTGGGTTATCAGCCCACCACTCTTGTCACTGGTGCCATGTGGATCAGTCCATGACTAATTTGCTTGATATGAAAATCAACTGTATTTGAGATAATGCAAAAGACAACATGTTCTCACGGCCTGTTCCTTGCCTTATCCACAGAAGAACAGCCATGCATGTAATTGCTTCAATAAAAGCAGTACAGATTTCTGCAGAGTCCACTCCTACAGTTTATGATCTTTATTAACCTTTACCTTGTATATTTACACGACATGAACCATAACTGAACCCTCTTATAGCACGTAAAATTGCAGTGGTTTCACTGAGCTTAGTTCAAGACAAGGGAATTGCTCAGCTCTGCGCCCAAACCATTGTACAACCAAGGTGGAATCACCTGCTGCTCTTTTAATTCACTCCCTGGCTTTGTTTCACTTTTTTCACAGATATTTTACCTCACTGTGCATGTTCTGTGCCCTGTTTTTACCTGTTCTCCCTCAGCTTCGTGAATTGCAATCCCGTTATTTAAACTGGAACTGGTGCAGGAGCAGCTACCACAAGAACAGCAGCGTTGGAATGGAACAGCAGAACATATACAGAGGTGAAAATTCTCTAAGTAAGTAATCAATGGGGAAAGGTCGGCTGCTTTGCAGAATAAAGGGTTTAAACAGCAAGGCTTTGCCATATAATGAGACCGTCAAATATCTACAGTCTCATTTATTTTTATATATCTTATATATTTTTATTTAAAAAATATAATTATATATAATATATTCAGAGAGAAAGAGGCGAGGAGCAGCCGCCAGCTCTCCTCCTCAGAGGAGCGGAACCGCCTCCCGCCCACAAAATGGCGGCCGCTCCCGCCCCGCCTGAGGGGAGACGGTGCCGCCCTCACCCGCCCACAAAATGGCGGCGCGCGGCCTTGTTCCGCCGCGGGGAGCCGGCCGCTTCCTCCGCGTTCCTCGGTACACCCAGTCCCTGAGCCGACGCTGCCCGCGGGAAGGGGCAGCCCGATGCGGTCTCCCGCGATGGAGCTGGGTCGGCTGGAGTACCTGCAGGCGCTTGTCACCGAGTTCCAGGTGACGGACAGCACAGGTAACAAACGCCGCTGCTCGCTCGCCCTCTCCGTGTCGAGAGTTTCCTCACACAGCCGGCCCTTTTCCCTTGCAGAGGCCAAGGAGCAGGTGCTGGCGAACCTGGCCAATTTCGCCTACGATCCCAGCAATTACGAGTATCTCCGGCAGCTGCAGGTGCTGGACCTGTTCCTCGATATGCTCACCGAGGACAACGAGAGCCTGGTGGAGTTTGCCATGGGTAAGGGCTGCCCGAGCACGCTCAGCTGTCACCCGGGCAGGGCACACCGGGCCCCGCGCTCGCTTTGCTCGGTAATCCGCCCCAAATTCATGCAGGGCTCCAAAAACAAACATACACTCTGCTGATAAAGCCTCGTTTAGTGCAGAATGGGAGAGAAAGGTAGAGGCAGGCATGACCCTCCATGTCCTCACAGAGCTTAACGAAGACACTATCTGGAAAGGATTTTGGTTTGGTTTTTTCCCTAAATACTACCTGGTTAACTTTTTAGTGAAATTTATCCTGTAGAGAAGCAGTCACTAATACATAGATTTTGCCAGGTACATTGTACAGATCCCTGTTACTATTCTGCTATTGGCAACTGGTCTTCTAGAATATTGACTTGACATTTTTTAATAAATCTTTTGAGGAGCTGCCTTACCATGATTTTTCATGGTCTGAACATAAGCTAAGGGTCCATATGCTGTGAGTGGTTCTGTGAGATGATACTAAATGGCTTTGATTTTTAAGGTTTATTGCTGCATCTCAAAGTTTCAAATTTAAAATATTCTGTGCTTCTTGGCTACTAACTCTGTTACCTCCATTCTCTGGCTTTCTGTAGGACCTGCAATAAACTGCTGGCTTGTGTCTTCCATAGGGATGAGTGACCATTCCTGGAATCATTCTGTGGAAGCAGTTATGTACAGCAGTAACAGTGCCCTCTAATGACTTGCAGGAGGAGGAGTGTGCTAGTGGCAAATCGTTGGAAAGAATAAAAAAAACACGGCCTAGGGAACCATTAAGAATTTTCCATCCTTACAGAAGATCTGGATGTTAAAAACAGGATGAGCAGTGAATTTGCATCACCTCAGACACTTTCCTCTTGCCTTTCCAGGTGGTCTTTGCAACCTGTGCTTGGATAAAACAAACAAAGAGTACATCCTGGAGGCAAACGGGGTGGAGCCCATCATCAACTGCCTGTCCAGCTCCAACGAGGAGACCGTGGTGTCGGCCGTGACCACGCTGATGTTCCTGACGACGCCGCGGTCGCGCGCGCAGACCACGGCGCTGCCCGTGGTGGAGTGCATGCTCCGCTTCTCGCTCTCGGCCAACAGGCGCCTCAGTAACCTGGCATCCATCTTCCTGCAGGATTACTGCACTCCTCCCCAGGTGGAGGAGGCCAGGAACCTCAGCAAGCACACGGCAGTGGGGATTCCTCTGCCCAAGGACTGAGCAGGGCAGTGGCGAGGGGAACCTCCTGCTGTTCTCACTTTCTGCTCAGCAGGGCAAGAGCAGCATTAAAGAGGGGAGCTGCTCCCACCAGTGCTGGTGTTTAGTTAACAAACAGGATGGAACAGCACTAACATGGCAGCTGGGCCAAATATTTAAAATAAAGCAGGTCATAGCTGCACATTGGAAAGTACTTTGCCAAGTGCAGCTCAGCACCCAGCTTGCACAGATAACTCTTCCCAGCAATGAGGGGTGTTCTGCATGGGTTGTTGGGCAGAATTACAACTGCTCCAGTTTCTGGCTACTTGTGCTGCTGCACCTTTCCCCTTCAGTGTCCGTGACAAGTGATGCTAAGTATCAAGTCACTGGAGTGTCACAGAAATCTCTTTCTCCTGCAGAGAAAGGAGTTCCCCTGCTCTGGCAGTTCACAATCTCTCCATCTCTGTGGCACTAGTTATGCCGTCCTCTAGTGGCAGAGGCAGCCAGCAAGGGAATCACTGCATAGGGCAGGCTGTAGCTGCCCTATAAATGAAGAAGTGATAAGTTTGTCTTTCATTACAACTGGTGAGAAAGGTGAAGAAAAAAAAAAAAGAAGGGCTCAGGGCAGTCTGGCTCACGAGAACAGCTGTCTTGTAAAAGGTTCTGTTAATAAAACGTTAACTTAAATGCTGTGTAATCAGTTCTGTGTGAGCTCATAAATATTTTTCTCCAGCACTTGCAGCCTTTGCCCACTCTTACTCAAGCACATGGGCCAAGAAATTGAAGCCAGCCTAGTCTCTTTTCATTATCAGCCATGAGGCAAGAGAAAGCCCAAAATTTAAAAGGTTTTACTGTTGAGCCCAGTGCTTCCTGACAGACACCCACACTGGATCGCTCACATTTGAGAGCCTTCTTCCTCTTTTTTTCTCCTCTCTGCCCCCAAACAGCACAAACCAAACAGGAGTGAGGTTAAACACAGACAAAAATCCAACCACAGCTGTTTATAGTTTCTCTTCTCCAACAGCAAACATCCAAAAGGCTACAGAGATTGTAGAGCAATCTGCGTCTGACAGGAGCAGCTAATTTCTTACGATGGCTGATGCTCACAGTGACAGTGCCTCCTGGGCATGGCAGGGGATGTGCTGGTGCCCTGGCAGTGGGAAGAGTGCAGCATTCCCTTCCTGCACTACTGCCTGCGCTTGGTCTCCAGGATGGCCTTCCAGTCATCAGCCCAGGAGTGCAGGCGGCGGCGCGGGGCTGGCAGCTGGACATGCCTGTTGTGGCAGCAGGTGAACAGGATGTGCTCCCAGCTCGGGTTTGGCTCTGCACCTGTGGGAAAGGGTGAAAAGCTGCAGTCAGCTGGGGGGTGGCTCTCCAGCCAGCAGCCAGCCATGGAAATGCTGTTCAAACCTTGGATGGTGTCCTTGTCATCAAACAGCAGGTCAGCAGCCACCACGGTCTTGTCTCGGGTCAGAATAATCCGCTCCACAAACTCGGGTCCCAAGTGTTTCTCAACCCACTTATACTGCAGAGACAAGGAATAGGAGAAAATCCTGCTGTGCTCTCAGTTTGCACATCACTCATGTCAGACCAGCCCCAAGAGCAATTTCTTCCCCCTGTAAACCTTCACCTGTGTCTAGGAATCCCCACATGTAGACTGGCTGTGGCCCAGGATGCTGATGAAACCTGTTTTGCCTTCACTCAGCACTGCTCTGGCTGTGCCCAACAGTTGAGTTTATGAGAAGCACTGGCTGCTTGCCCAGAGCACATGGTTGTACCCATCTGAGTCATTCCAGTGACCAAAGTCCCCCTTGCATTTTGCCCATGCCATAGGCAAAAAGGATTTATTCCAACATTACAGCCTCCTCAACACTGACCTCTTTCAGGAGATCTCAGACTCCAGATTTAGACTGAAGTAGGTTGTGTTGGTTGGTGGCTCTCCAGAGTGGAATCCCCTGGGAATCCCCATCCCTGTGGGCTGCACTACAACAGTTCCTTTGCTGTCACCTACTGACACAGCTGGTCCCAGTTCCAAGAACCCAGGGCTCATGTGGTCCTCAGTAATTCTGGCACGATGTGTCACTTGGAGATTCCCTGTCCTGAGTTACTGCTCTGTGTGGGAAGCTATCCCTCAGATAGGGATTGAGGGAAGCCTAGCAGCTGGAGCAGCTGCTGTCTTTAGAAAGGAGTAGCTCCAACTTGGGTAGTATGAAACAGCAAGGCTTTGCAAAAGCAGCATTAAACCAAATAAAAACAATTCTCTCCTACCTTTTCCGCGATGCAGTGCTCATATTTTCGCAGAGGGCTCGTGCAAATGAAAACTTCAGTGCTGAAAAGAAGCAACCTTTGTTAGCAGTCAGGGGAAAGTGTGTTAGGTGCTGGAAAAGGGCTGCAGGGTGCAAAGTGTCCTTACTCCTGCATGTGGAGCATCTCCTGCACAGCTTCCAGGGCTCCTGGAATTGGATCCAAGTCAAGGAAGAAGCCAGGTGACTCATAGACACTGGCTACCTTGGCCTGCAGGAGACAGAGGACGATGAGCAGTGGCTGTGCTCTGTCACAGCACTCTCCAGTCATCCCTGTGGAACAGCCTGCTGCTTCCCCACAGGAGTCAATTATAAAATTTCTCACCTCTGGGCTCTGGGAAAGGTCCAGCTTGGGCACACAAGAAGGAGAAGTCACTTTGTGGTGGCTCATGAGGAGGCAGAGCTGCCCCTGGGCTGGCTTTGCTCCCACAACCAGCCCTGACCCACTGGAGTCTCAGGGGGCTGAGGGAGGCAGAGCTCCCACCCCACCCCACCCTATCCCAGCAGGATCCTTTCAGCTGACTAGTGAAAACCAAAGGAACAATTTGGAGGCTTCTCCTCCTCTGTCCCATTTGGCTGAGATTAGCTGAGGGCTCAGAATTCACTGGGCATGGGTGGGCAGACACAGCACTGCCCATGAGCCCCTTTTCGTTCAGAGCAAACAGAGGGCACAGGGGTGACAGTGCCAGCCCAGCACAGCCACACCTGGGGGAACCCCTTCAGCAAGAGGGAAGGGTGAGGATGAGAGCACTGGGAAAGCTCCATGTCTTTGCTGCTTTTTGATTTTCAATTACCCACTTAAAAGGTTGTTGAAGGAGCAGGTGGCCTTGGCTCCAGCCTGGATGGAGCTGTTCCCCTGAGGTAACAGGCTGGGGCAAAGTCTGCTCCAAAGAGTCTGAGATTGCAGCAGGAAGTTCAGGGGTGATCCCTGTGCTTCCCCAAGAACTTTTGGCTCTGTGAGGTGACTGTGTACCCCAGGAGCCCCATCTGAGCTGGGTTTGAGGGTGCTATGGGACACAGTTCCTCTCCCCTGGCTCAGCACTGAGCTCTGCAATTAAGGGCTTTATCCCTTTTGTGTCTGCACCTGCTCTTGGTGTAAACCCACCTTCCATACACGCAGGTGGGATGCCACATGAACCAGAGAGGAAATTAATGATAAACAAGTGGTGAAGGAGGTTATCTCTAAAGGTAGAATCATTTTCAAATGAGTGTAAATAGGAAAGAAACAAGATTACTGGAGGAGCAACCTTATTCCAGGCTAATGTAGCCAAAAATGGGACAAAAAGTATTTAATATGATACAGTGCAGTGCATCTATAACCTCTGAAAGGAAGAGCAGTATTTCCAGGGCAATTTCCAGGTAGGACTGTCCTTCCAGTCCTTTTTCTTTTTTATTTATTGTAAGACATTTTCATGCCTTTTATTATTAGGAAATTTACTGGTTTGAATCCAGCTCTGGTTAGTTAATTTTAAGAATTGCTCCCTGGTGACAATTCAGTGGCCTGTGTTAAATGAGTATTTCACAGCAGGGCACAGCTGATGGGTTTTCCCCTTCCTTATCCCACATCCCATCATGGCAAAGGACCCACAGCAGCACTGAGAGCTGAGGCCCCTTCCAGGCCTAAGTTTCACCTTCAGACAGAGAGATTAATCTTCCAATATCTCTTTACCCTGAGACACACAAATCTTAACTTCCTTAGGGTCACACAGTGAACTTCAGAGGTGTCAAAGCAGCATTTTTCCACAAGCATTAAAGTCATACATTCCCATGCCACTGAACAGTTTGGAAAAATTAATTCTTGTTTAGTATTCCTCAAAGGCAGGCTGCAGCCTTTGCTTAGAAGAGTCCAGCTCTTCAGAGTCCAGCTGAAGGTCTCCTTGCTCTCTACCACCAGTGGAACATCAACAAAAACTCATTTCTATTAAGCAGCTGTGAGGAAGAGTCAGCATTAAACCAGACTTACAGATCCTGAAGCTCACTCAGGTATCACCACCTACAAATACTCATAAATCAACAGCCAGAAAGTTGGAAGCATGCCTGATTGCACATGCAGATCAGGAGAGGTTAAGGAGCCTGTCTAGGTTCAGACATAGCAATCAGATCTGCCCGGATCTCTGTTTCCATGCAAAGCCTCCCTGATCCCAGCAACGATTCCCTGGAGCTCTTCCCAAGGAGATTGAATTACAAACTTGGGACTCATGTCTGAAAGCTCTTTTATCCTACAGCAAGATATCAGAAACTGGCAAGTTTCCACCACATCACAAAAAAGTCTGGCTTTGTTGGAGAAAGAAATTTGATTTGATGACTCTTGGAACCAAAAGCCACTTCCTCTCATTAAAAAAGTGACTAGAAAAAGAAAGTAAAACCATTTTCTTTCCTCATTTTCATGCCACCAATGCTGAACATTTCCTTTTAACTTCCATTAGTAAGATAACAATTTGGATACAAAACTGGAGGGACTACATCTGTCCCTATGCTTTCCTATTTGCAGGAGTTAAAAATAATTCTAGAAATTTTTACCACTGGGGAGATGTTGAATCCTTTTCTTGAAACTGCTTGGGGCCAGGAAACACGGGGATAAATCCCCACCAACAAAATGGCCACGCACACAGGAAGGCAGGTAGGCAAGTGCAGTGAAAAAATCTTCAACAAAATAAAAGGATTAGAAGTCCTTCTAAATAAAACAGATTCCCAGTGTGAAATTAATGATCAACTTGCAATCAAAACAGAAACAAAAATGAAGTAATGGCTCAAGTTTCAAGGGGCAGCTGCTCAGCAGCAACTAAGCATGAACACCATTCAGGAAGTGGTAATGCATAAATCACCAGCACAGCACTTCCCAGGCCCTGTCACAAGAATATCCCACACCCTGAAGTTCATGGACAAACACAGCAGACACCTGGCACAAAGATCCTGGTGTCCAGTCACCCTCTGGTGTCCATTGACCCTCTGGTGTCCAGCTGACTCCTCCTTCCAGCACTGACAAACTGCAGGCTCAGTGTCCCTCAGTGTCCCTGCACTGACACATGGCCCCACAAACTGCCCTGTGTTGGCTGCTGGTTCCTGCCAAAGCTTTCCCTGCAGCTGGAGCCAAGGAGAGACTTTCCACAGGGATTCTCCTGTCCCGCAGACACTCTATAGAGCCATGGAAGAACAAACAAGGGCTCTGTTTTTAAACTAATGCATGGTATTTACATAAAGCCCAAAGGAGCCTCAACTCTTTAAAACTATAACTTTATTGTTCTGCCAAACATATCCAAACCAGCTCAAAGCTCCAGAGATTACTGAAGGAGACAGATGCACACCACAGCTCCATAAAGCTAATTTCCTTAGGAAGTCAGGCTAGAACAGCAAGATAAGAGCTTTCTGCCACTGCTGGTATGTGTGGGATCCAAAACACTTATCTGGTTATTCCATTGCCACACCTAAGGTCTGGGGAGGAACAGGATGAGCAGCAACTAAATTAGGGAATGAAGATTCCAGAAATAGAACAAAGGACAATTTTCTCATAGACCAGATTGTAGACTTTCCAAAAAAGAAAAAAATAAAAAGTCATGACCCCTTGAATTACCTGCAACATTTTTTTTTCTTCCAATGGGATTTGTTTAAGGAATACTCATTTAAACAAAAAATCATGTTTGTTTATGCAATGTAACAGCCAAGTTTATGTCTACTGACTAGATTTACAGGTTTCTGCTTCCAGGTACTTTTGACCATCAATAGTCATTGATCAGAACTCTGGCAGTTTGGAGCCTGTGGAAGTGCTGGCTGGATCCAGCACTCCTGTCCCTTAGTCTGATGCAGGAGCCTTTACCTCACTTTGGAACAGGAGTGAAATGAATATGAATTGCCATTTCTTAGCCAGGCCCAGTACAGGATCTTAAAATGAGCAATGAACTTCTCAGGGAAAGTGTTCAGCACTGCCAGATCAGCATCTGTTCCATTTCCTTACGGAGTCCTCAACTGTCCTGTGGTTACCAGAAGGATGGGTGAAGTCTGGATTTACAGTGTTTGCAATTTTGCCTTGCAAACCTCTCTGTTACTCACTCAGCTATCAGCAAACATTAAAAATGGCAGCAGTTTGCATGGAAGTTCCACCGGTGATTTCCAGAGCTTTCTCCTGGTGTTCCTGATCTCTTACCTGCCGTGCACTCGGTTTGTCAGGAAATGGAACAGATGCTGATCTGGGCAGTGCTGAACACTTTCCCTGAGAAGTTTATTGCTCATTTTAAGATCAGGTCCCCCCTGGGCCTGGGGTTATTTCACTGCTAAGAAATGACAATTTCATTTCCCTTCTGTCCTGTAGAGAAGTACAGGCTCCTGACACTGGCTGATAGGAGTATGAATCCAGTCAGCATTTCCAAACTGCCAGAGCTCTCATCGATGACCATTGATGGTCAAAAGTTCCTGGAACTGTAACCTGTAAATATAGTGAGCAGACATGAATTAGGGTATTATCTTACATAAACAAACACGACTTATTTAGTCACTTAATATTCATGTTTAAGTGAGTAAATAAGTCATTTATACTCGCTTAATACTTACGTTTAAGTATTTCTTAAACTAATCCCGTCTAGCTATACACGGACAAAAAAACCTGCAAGGTAATATCATTTTTTTTTAAAAGCACCGAGCTTCGCAGAGCCGGCGGGCAGGCAGAGGTTTCGCAGCGGAGCGGGGAGTGTCCGCACTCACCGCCAGGTCCTCCCGCAGGCTGCGGTACTGCTCCCGCACCGAGAAGCCCCGGCGCTCCGCCAGCTCCACGCGCGGCTCCAGAGGGAATCGCGCACGGAATCCCCGCAGCACCGCGCCCTCGAAGTCGGCCAGGACCCCGTCCATGTCCAGCAGCACCCGCAGCGGCGCGGCCGCGCTGCCCATCCCGAGCCCAAGTCCCGGCTCGCAGCGCTCCCGGCTCGGCACACGCTGATGAATATTCATGAACAACATGAATATGCATGAAGGGAGAGGCGGAGCGCAGGGAACAGGGCTGGGCTCCGGCAGGAATCGAGCACAAGCCACAAAAGCCGCCCCTCGCCACCCCGGGGACCCCGCAGGGGCCGGGATGCGGCTGCCAGGTCCCCGCCCCGAGGAGAGGGAATCACACTGGAACCTCAGCAGCCATCGAGGAGCATGAACAGATTCCCCTGGGCATGGGGCTTGCAAAGGAAATATTAATTTATGGGTTATTCCCCATGCTCTCTATGCATCAGCTCCAGGGAACCCCCTCGGATGGAGGAAATGAGGAACAACCTCAGAGCAAATCCAGTTCCAGGGGCTCAGCACCCCAGGGCTTCTCCAGCAGGGTGCTTTCAGGCACCAGTTCTTCCAGAAAGGTGGAAAAGGCACCAGCACACACAGCAGCTTCATACAGATCCGCTGCTGTGGTTATTGGGCAGCAAGGAACTCCATGGTTTGGTCTCAATTCCACCCCCTCCCTTTTTAGGGTACTCCTTTTTTTTTTCTTTTTAATGAGGAAAATGAACTTTTCTCAGTTTTCTTGAGAAAAAGCAATATTTTAGATAAAACAGATTATATATATCAAGCTGTATTTCAGAGCTCTCTGATCTAGAAGACAAAGATGAAGAGATAAAGTCAGATTCTCTCTTCAGGGGAAGATGGCACATGGTGGTGACCTCAAGCCAGGTGTAAGAACTCTCCTCTGTTAGAGCAGGGAAGGTTGGCTGAGACAAGGATAACTGACAACACAAAGCAAAACCAAACCCGTGAAATAAAGCCCACACAGGAAACACTGCTTCAAAATTTCTATATTATTTACTTTTAAGCAACAATCCAGCTTTGTGAAATTACAACACACACTTTAAAGGATGAGATTTTCACCTCATGGTCAAGCACCAGCATGATCATGCACAGCATTGAGTCAGTTGTAAAAAAAAAATGCCCTGTAATTTATGATTCACTCCACCTCTGCTGAATAACGTCTGAATCAGCCCCATCCCAGCACTAGGCCAGGTGGCTCTGGTCATCAGCCCTCTATTTGGCACAGACCCTGTGTCATAGTAGTCCAGTATCAAGATTTGTTTTTAAAGGCAGCATGGTGTACATTAACCACTTAATGATTTATATGGCACACCAGGGCTCAAGGCATTTACCACATGCAGTCAATGAAGCCTTTTAGATCCCTAAATCCCACATATGGACGAAGGGACTGCTCTTGCTGATTGTTTGCTGGCCTGGTTAACCAGGATTCTAGACCCTTGTAAAGCTAAGGGATTCTAAAAAAAAAATCTCAGTACAAAAACCCTCTAAGCACACTTAGAACCAAGCTACTCTCCTTTGAATTACATTACAATACTTCATAAAGCTTTCCCTCAAGTCTATCACTAGAAAACACTCATGTCACTTCCAGTAGATCTGGGGGAAACACAGGACAGAAGTGGAAAAAAACCTTTAATTTCAAAAAAAGATGGAGTACATAAAGTGCTTCTTTTTAATGAACGAAATTTGAGATGTACAGTCAGGCTCAAGTTGTGCAGATCACAAGCATGGGGGAAAGAAAACAGACACGTGTTCAAAACAGTCAGGAAGGGAAAGGTTTAACCGAGCACTAGGCTGGACTTGCCACCGGGTGGATTTCTCCTGGAGGGTGCAGGTGCTGGTGCTACTGGGCTAGGAACAGGTGCAGCAGGCAGGGACTTTTCTTCACTCTGACCTGGGGCAGCTTCTACATCAGCCTCAGTGTTTTCTAGAAGAAAAGAAGCTTTTAAAGTGTTTGATGTGGATGATGAGAGCCAGATGTTTGCTGGTTCAGATGGAAGCTCAGCTCTGCTCCTGCCAGTTTTGTCCAGGGGTACAGACACACTCCAATGCTGTCACATCCACTGGCAGGGCAGACTCAGCTCTCAGAAGTGTTTCTCAGATGAAATCTAAGGCCTTACAGATCGGTCTCAGGCTTTCAGCAAGAGCCACATTCACCCAGCTGCTATTAAGGGACACCAGCAATTCATTTTTTTAATGACAAGCAGCTTAAGGCTCAAGTCTTCTCCATATAATCAAGTCAGCGTTGTGACTCTGGCATTGTCACTCAGGTCTGAGTAAGTGCTGGGAACCACAGCAGCAAGAGCTCAAACTGCATCCCCAATTTCCTAACTGGAGGGAAAAGGATCTGACACACTTCTGAGGCTTCACACAGGACACATCAGGGAACAGCCATGCATGGGGAGGCTCTGATTGTACACTCCCTGGAGAGCAGGTGATGGTTTATTTTAAATCCTTCTGAGCAACCACAAGTGAAGACAGGGCACAGAAGGAATTTTTCACAGGAAGCACTTTAGATACTGGAGCAAACAACTGATGTATCTGCATTGTTGACAGCTGAGTACAGCAAGTACATCAGCATCACACATTTTTACAGATTAGCATAACCAGTTCTGAGCCAAAGGCCCAAATCAGCACAAAGCAGGCCCTGATATTGGGGGTGAAGATGAACCTCACCTGCTTTCAACAGATCCCTTGTTCCCTCTCATGATCACTAATTCTGGACTGGGAGAATTCAGAGAACTGCTGCACATTCAGCTTAAGCCTCATGATTTAGTAGATCTTCATCAAATTCCCTCCCCCAGTCTTCTCTTCAAACTGAACAAGCACAAATATTCCAACCTCCCCTCACAGAGCAGCCACTGCACCCCTTCACCTCCACTACAACCCTATGCTCTTCATGTGTCAAGGACCGTACACAGTTCAAGATATGAGGGTATTACCATTGTTTACAGAAAAAAAGGAGGTAATTTTCCATCCTCTCCCTGATGACATGCAGTATTTTGCTGGCACCTCCAAACACCTCAAAGAATTTCAAGGGGAAGGATTTGAGGCAGATCCTGGCAGCACCACAGCACAGAGCTGAACACAAGGCTGCAATGGTTTAGTTTTGGGGTTTTTTTTTCCCCCCCAAGATTCATTACTTTACACTTGCTTACACAGGGATTATCCTGCCTTTATACCCACCTGCCTCATTTAGCTGAGTCCTTCTGACAGTGAGATTTTCCCACCATCAGCACAATTTGACTACTTGAAAGACATAGTATCACCAAAAAAATTGGAGACTTTACTGTTCATTACCTTTTCCAGGTCACAGACAAAGGTACTGAATAAAACTATCTCCAGCATCACCTCCCATAGCTCATTTTTTCAATCTGAAAGGTAATTATTAAGTCCTACCCTTTGCCTCCTATTCTTCTTACCTCCAGCAGCAGCTTTCCTCACATCTTCTGTCAACTCAGTTTATTTTTTTAATGCAAAATGTTATCAGAAACACCAAAACCCAACTTGTATCCACTGAACTCCCCCTATATATCCATGCTTAAAATAATCTCAAAGAACTCCAGCATCTGAGCACAGTCCCCATGCAATCAGGAATAATCTCCGCTACAGATTCTCTGCTCATTAACCCAGCACAGCTGAAACAAACAGTTAACACCACATTTTAAGCCTGAAGCTCCTGTAGCTGCTGTGTCCCAGTGTCTGCTGACTCAGCAAGTGCTGAATGTCCCTGCCTGGGGACAGTCCCAGCTCTGTGCAGGATCCAGGCTCCACCTTCCTGTGGGTCATGTACAGTCAGGCACTGCTGACACTCAATCGGGCACTAAATTCTCCTTAGCTGCTCACATTCATTCAAGCTCACACTGCCCCTGAATCACAAAAGAAACAAGAATTACCAGCACAGGAGGCTTTGGGGGGAAGGTTCTGTAGCTCCTTGTGTAGCTGATACAGCTAGCACTTCCCACATAATCAAGGTTAAGTTTGCCAACCTGATGAGTGAAGTGGCAAAACCAACAGGATCAGATAAAATGTTAAAGCTCTTCCCTTCTCAGAAAGGGTCTAATCCCTGAAACAGCTCCCTGCTGAGTGCACCGCAAGCCACTGGGAACTCTGATGCCCAGAAAGGAACTTCAGCTCCCAAAGAGGAAACAAGAACCATGTTGCTAAAGAAATTTTTTTACCCTAGACAGGGTTGATCGATATATATACACATCCCACCTGACACATACTTGGGGGTTTTATAATCAGCTACATGCAGAAAAAAATTTCCACATTCAAAAGAAGAAACATTTTTTAATGACAGAAACCTATTAATAATCTGGTTGTGCTGTGAAGCTGCCAGCAGACAGCTTTTGGAGCTGTGTTCATTGTTCCTTTCCAAACCCCAGAGACAGCCCTACAAGGCCAGTACAAAGTCACAGATGTGCCAGTGGGATGTTCAGCAGCCCAGGTCTGCCCTCCCACAGCAGGAAAATCCACAGGAGGAGCAACAGCCAGATCAGCAAGACTGGGCTCCACTGAGCTACAACACCCAAAGCAATCAATGGTAAGAATTCATTTAACAATCCATCAGGATGTTCAGGTATTTGCCACAGACACCATTTCCAGGAGGCATTAATTTCTACTTCCTAAGTACAATCAGTGAAAGTTTAACATTCAAAACTTTGCCTGCCATTTTTATTTCATCTTGGCTACTTCAAAAATTTAATTTTCAGTCATGGCCACAACAGGAAACAATTCCAGTTACTTTCCATAACACTTGTTTTTTAACCACCTCCCTAGAGGTGGTTAAAATCTAGCATAGATTCACCTGACCCTTGCTAAGAACTTCCTTCACTGTCACTTCCCAGAAACAAACCAAAAGACAAATACAACACCTGTGAAAAATTCAACTTCTTAAAAAAGTCAGGGATACCACTGTGCACTCCAAATTTCAGCCAGCTGTCCTAACCCCAGGCAGTCTTATTTCTGCTTCCGGGCATCCCAGGCCTTCTCACCTCCCTGCTGTTTGTGGGATCTCCTCTGCCCTGTGGGGAGCTGGTTTAAATAAGCACCAGGAAAAGCAGCAGAGCCCTTAGAGCAGTTTTCTTCTATTAGCAAACCACATCCTCCTACTCAAGGCATAAACACTAGATGCCTACAGTGCTAATTAAGATCAGACAGACATGGGAAAGAAATCCTAGAGCCTGCACAGTTAAATTAGAAACAGCCTGCTAGAGAGGCAACACCTATTTTGAGCACAGATACCACTAAGAGGTGGTGGAAATGTCCAGGAAAAGCTCTTCCCCCTCCTAGCAAAAGTCTTTTCAGGACATGGTGGTGCTAATGGCCTCAGGGATGTCCCACCACTCCTAGGTGTTGAAAGTAGCACTTGGAAAGCAGCAGTCAACACACACATTCCTGTCATCAGGAAGTCAGACATTCCTAAAGTGAATCTTGCAAAGGAGACACTTCCAGCCTCAGAGCTAGAAAAAGTAATTGAAGGGGAAATGTCTGTTTACACGAGATTTGCAGTATGCAGATCAACTTCCTTGACAAAAATCAGCATTTAAAAAGCAACAGGAAGTCAAGAGCTGGTTAATGCAGACACTTTCAGAAGCACTAGCTGGGTTTGATTCTTTCTGTGAATGTGGAGTTTGTTGTATGAGAAGAAAATGGGAAAGAAGGAAACTGCTAAAACTTAAATCAATTATGTTGACTATCCTATTTAATTATAAGCAACTCTAACGGCAGAGTGGCCTTTCAATCACTGAACTCTTTGCAAAGTCTCCATCTTACCTTCTTAGTACTTTGACAAATCTTGACACCAACAGCTGCTGGCAAAATAAACCAACAGGACTGTTTTCCTTTTTACCCTGATGAGCAACAGCACTCCACCATTTCCCTCCATGCCCACACTCCACTGAAGCAGTTGCTCACTTTGTTGTTTTAATGGTTCCAGGGACAACCCCAGGCTGCCTCTCTCCTCATAAATGACCATTTATAGATCCTACATCCTCTTCTGCTGCAAAGCCACCTGCAACAGCTTTTACTAGAGGGGTTCAAGGAAGTTACTCACCAAAAATGTCACCACCAACATCTCCTCCCTAGAAAAGAGAGAGGAACACGTTACATCTCATGTTTCACAAGGCATTTTCCTATTCCATGGAGTGGATACTCCTCCATGGTGTGACCATGGTGACTGGGCATACTGCTCTATGTGGCACCACATTCTGAGCCACAGGCTCAGGGAGGCACTTTCAGAGCAACAGGCTCTGAGGGACAGAACCCAGAGTGGCACAATGGGTTCTGCACTCATAATTCTGCAGATTGAAATCATGGGTTTGTAAGCACCATTTCTTACAGACTGACTAACAATTATTTAACCAATTCTTTATCTGCCTAACATACTTCTAAAAGTTGAAACAGATATTGGAGTAATCCTGATGACACATGGCATATTTGTTATTCCCACAGTGAAGGACAGAGGTGGGTAAGAACACTTTATTGTACAGAGCATCCCATATCAAGCAGCACTGATGGGATCCAGAATACTCCCACTGCCCAGCAGGAAGGGCAAAAAAATTACATTGACAGCAACAAGCAAGAGTTGAGTGTTCTCTGCTTTCTACTAAGCAACTCTTTGGATTTATCTGTTGGCAAGACCAAGACCATTTGTTCTGCTCAGGGTATTTAACTTCATTTGTAAAACACAGATCACCTTTTTTTTTTCCTGACAAAGTTTCCTTCCCTACATAAACAGTTAAACATTCTTTACATGCTGAATCTGTTCTCAGGCTGCAGTTTGGCACAAAGACAGAGTGTCTCCCAGCAGTAGCCAAGGCTCCTCAATGGCATCAGGTTTATCAACTTTCATAGATTTAACACTGCTAATTACACAGTGAAACTGCAGAAATTGGGATTTAAAAAAGCACAGAAACTGACACAAATGTATCATCTTAAGTCTCGGGCTGTTTGCAGCTGAATTACTGCATAAAAGTAAAGTATTTCACATGGGAAGAATCTGTTTGCAAACCTGAGAACCACAGTATTTAAAACAATTTAGCAGAAAGAATTAGACTAAACAGCTAAATTTATAGCTGAAAATATACCACAGAAAATAAACTTGCTTATAATTTGCTAAATTGAAACAAGACATTTTTTGTAACAAAGAACAGTTTTGTGAATTAAAGCTACAATTAATAACAAAAATGGGTTGTGGTGCTTGATGCCAATTACCAAAATAAAACCTAAGATAAAAGGTGTCTGCTACAAAGTCTGAGATAATTATTTACCTACCCAGTTCTTTCCAGAAAACCTAAGGCTGGAGAGTTTTAAACAAGATTTCTTTTTTCCACTTTGTTCAAGCAAATACAGGCTACCCTACATTCCTAGGGATCTAAGTTCGTTTTACTTACTGCTTTTTTTACTGAATTTACTGTTTCAAAAGAACCCTGTTTTTCCCATTAAATGTAATTACATATCTAGCAAATTTTACTTAACACCATTAACACTACAAACCATTCTTCATATTGCTACTAAGAGTTTATATAGAAAATAACACACCTGATGCTATTATTAAAACAAAACAAGCATTGATACTACTGAGGTAAGAATTTGTTGGGATGTGAAACCAAGTTCTTTGTCAGACTCACAGAGTCTGCTGTAGTAACTGTTGTTTGTGAGATGTTTAAACCCACAATCACACACAGAGCTGAAATGAGATTTCACATCACTTCATTACTGTCTCAGCAATGAGATGGGTTAAGAGCTCTACAAAGTGGTCCTTGTGAAAAATCCAGCTCTTGCTTCCTCAGCATACTGGAAGAGTATCAGATGAAAAAGGGAACCTTCAGGAAAAAACAAATTTGAGAGAAAGGATTCAAATCCTACAATGCTTCCAACTGTGTGAATATCCGAGATAAATAAATCCCACACAGAGTGTGAATTGTCCATTATCAGGTTCTTTGTAGTCAAGTACTGACCTTGGGATCTACAAAGTCTCCACAGTTTGCCTCAGTTGAGTTTGTTCTTTGTGGTCCAGAGGATTCACAGCTGTCTCTGGTTTCACCCGGCTTAGCCCCTACAAACAGAGATTGATTCTAATCAGGTTGCAAGATAAACTTAATGTAAAAGCAGATCATAAACAGTCACAGGCTTGGGTACTTTGGGAGAGGTTTTTCTGTGAAATTAGAGCTTTACTATTCTAAAAAGTCTTTGTCCTTTACATAATAACTCACAAATTCTTGTCTTACAGCAGCACCCCATGCAGTGAGGGTATCATTTAAGCAGATGGAGTTTGGGGTCCCAAGGCCACCCATACTGGCAGTGTCCTGCAGAAAGGGAAGCTTAAACCCAGCGTGAGAACACGAGGCTAAACTTCCTCTGAATAATCAAGATCAATCATTGCTACTCCAAACAGTAAGACAAATCCACTCGTGTGACTTCGAGAAATTGCATCCAAAATATAATTCTCTGCTTACAACATGCCCATCACTTGCATAAAATAAACCCTTCTGGAAGAAATTAATGAGAAACAAACAATTCTCCGCAAGCAGACATCATTTATAAGCCCAAAATACCACCTAGGTAGGGAACTCTGGTTTCCACACCAGCCACTAGCAGCATCAGGCTGAGCCAAAAAATGAATCAATGCTGGTCAGCAGATGTGGAAACAAAGCCCTGCAGCCTTACCTGAAGCTTTAGCCCAGGAAGGTGGGTTCTCCTCAGGAGTTCCAAAGATGCTGGATGCCATTTTGTTCCTCCTCACAGGTTGCTCTGTGGGCTCATCAAAGCCCAGGGAGAAGTTGGAGCCGCCGCCGGGAGGACGCAGCACTCTGTGGAGAGAGCAGCTTTATTTTACACCCTGTGCCAGCCCTGAGCTGCACTCCCAGCACATCACTCCAACTATCCAGGTAAGCTCCTGCCAGAATTCCATCCTGGCACTGGATCTCCACTGCTCTTCAGTGGCACTTACAAAAATAAAATGCTCTCACGCCCTACTTGTGCCCTTGTTCCATCCAGTATCACACCAAGGGCTGCTCCCACGAGTCTGAGCCAAATAAAAAAATAAAAATAACTACGTGGGCATGTCAAATTCCAGCTTTTTAAAGAGCACCCTGGGAAGGTTAATATTAATCTTCAAACTGGCTGTACAGCGAAGACTGAAGTTTGAACCAAAGGACTGGTTGCACCACTGATGGCTGGGGGCTGCAGCCTTTATTTAGATTTGTTTCCTCAGGAAAAAACCCTCAAGTCTGCAGCATGCTGCTGGTCTAGAAGTAAAAGATGAAATTAAACAGCTTGGAGTTGACTATTATTAGGAGAGACACGTGTACAAAGCTCCAGATATGTAACCTAAATCTAACAATCTGCTCTTAGACACAAAAGAAGCCTGCTCAGTACTTCAAGAGCTTGATTGCAGTCTGCTTTCCAACCTGCAGAACCCAACCAAAATGAACAGCTGCACCAAAATAAATATTGAAACATAAACTCCTCCTGATCTTACTTTCATAAGCAGGAGATCTTGGATTAGCTGGAGAAGCCAGACAAAAGCCAGGAGAACAAAATTGTGTGTGAGAACTTTCAAAACGCCCAGACAGATGTGAAGACATCAATGGAACCTAGGGCTTCTTGGGCTTTCAAGACTTCCAGTGCTCCAAAATGAACATCAGGACAAACTAAGGATGGTGCATACTTCTTCTTCTTAATAAATAATTTAATAAATCAAAGGTAGAACAGGAAACAGCTTGTTAATGCTCCAAACCTGGGAATTCAACACAAAGCATGTCCAATTGTACAGTTCATATCTTGGGAGAATTTGTGCCTGTTACATTCCAGCTGCAACACAAAAAACGCTTCTCCAGCCTACAGAGCTCAAACACCACAACGGCAAGGGAAATTCCTAAAGGTGTGTGACATGGGTACTTACTGTTATATAATCAGAAAAATACTTTTTTTAACAGATTTATTTTTCTAAGAGTTACTAATACTCAGCTGCTAATGGGAGGATCCCAGCAGACTGGAGAGAATCTTTTATTGACTTGTTTTGTCTCCTTTCTGAACTGAGATGTTGTGTAATGGTCTTGAATCACTCCATATCTTTTTTTTTCTCTGAGGAAATATACAGAAGGTTTATTTTCGTAGTTATAGCTGTTGCAGTCACTAATCTGAAGAAAAGTCTGTTCAAAGCAGGGCTTGTTTCCAAACCTTAGATTCCCTCTTTCTATCAGAGCAGTGAAACCAGTACTCTCTTAAGGGCACAACAGTTTCCATTGACAGACTTAATGACATTAACAGAAGAGGCAACTGAAGAGGGGAAAAGGTATCCATCATTCCAAATGTTAAAAAGGAATAATCCCTTTTACCAGCCTCGGGTAAAGGCTGACAGATTTTATTAGAAGCCTCTCACAGCCTTAGAAATGCTGTAACCTGCTTTTTGAAACCCACATTTAACACTTCAAGCAATGAAATGCTGTTAAAATTCCACCTGATACCCAGTGATGTCCACCGAGAATCCACTCACAGCTCCAGGAAGAGCTCTGGTAAAAGGTTTGGAAACATGGTTTGTAAAGATTTATTTTTTTCGCTTTAAAACATACCCCAAAAAGCTAAAAGGGAACAGGAAGCATCCGTTTTGTTGGGCCAAAACCTTACAGAAAAAAGCCACGAGAGCGTGGAAAACGAAGCGATCCTCTCCAGCTGTGACTCCCGAGACCGCGGGTGCCCGACCTAGCGCTGTGCATCTCCTCCAGACCAAACCTGCCAAGTTTTCTTTGTTTCCAGACAGCTCCGCTTCCCCTCCGCCCCCTTCCAGCCCCGGTCGCCCTCGGGAGCGGGGTCCGGGCCGCAGGGAAGGGGCGACCCCGGCGCCGAGCACCAGCAGCTGGCGGAGCGAACGGGCCCCCCCCGGGCAGAGCGGCGCGGGGCGGGCAGGGGGGGCCGGGCAGCGCAGACAATGGAGCCCGCCCGGCCCCACCCAGCCCGCGGCGGCTCCGCGGGGCCGAGGGGCGCGGGGGCNACCTCCAGACCCACCGCCCTCTGGGTCCCAGCGGCCCTCGAACCCACCACAGACCTGGAGCTGTTCCTGCCATTGGGGTCCATGCCCGAGAACGTGGCCGTGGTGGTCATGGCGGAAGGGCCGGACCAAGGAAAGGGCTCTGTACAGTGACGGTCCCGAGAAGAGAGCAGGTCCCGACGACCACTCCTGCCGCTACCGGTGACAACTACGGCCGCCGCCCGCACCTCTGCGCCTTTTATACACACCGCAAGCCCTTCCCAGCTGCGCCCTCCTCATTGGGCGGTTCAAACGCAGTCGCGAGCTCCTAGTGGGCAGCGCCCTGCCACTCTCCCTTTTGCCCCGCCTCTCTGTCTATTCGGAGGCGCCTTGCCTCTCCGCTAAGAGCCCATTGGTGAAGGACTACGTCTGCTCTGCGGTGATTGGCTGTGGGCAGTGGCGCCCGTTATTGCTGATTGGCGGGAGGGCTGTCGCTCACCATCGGCAAGCTGTGATTGGTTCAGCCGTAGCTGAGGCCACACAAAAGTCCCCGCGGCGCTGCCCCGCTGAGGGCCCCGGGAGGGGTCGGGCCGTGATGGTGCCCTATGGCTGGTTCGGTGACTCCCGCATGGCTCCTGTCCCCAGACACCACCCAGGACACACCACCAAAGCGGCCATCGCGCCACCAAACCCACCCCAGCACTCCCTTGGCCGCGCAAGGCCCGGCTCCCTCACACTCACTGCCGTGCCCGGCCTGTGCAAGCCCTGCAGGTGCCTCAGAGGTGTCCTGGCGCAGCTCCAAGGTGCAGGCATGAACCGCACCGAGGCCATCGCGGTACGGGAGGTGTTGGCACAAGGCTGTTGTGGCTTTCGAGGTTGGATCCGACGAGGGCTGACACACAGCCAAGGGCCTGCAGGGTCTCAGGCCTGGTGGGGAATGCCAACATCTCAAAAATCATGGTGGAATAAAATAATTTTTGGATTATTGCATGAAAATTGAGTTCTAGCATGGCTAGTGTAGCTGGAGTACAAGGCCCAGCAATGCTGCTCACCTGGCTGCCAAAAGCACTAGGCTGCACATTTTGGGCTGTGCATCTCCCTCCAGCACCAGCACAAAACTCAGGACAACAGTTTAAATCCCCACATGTTGGCTGCTGACCCTTCTGTCACAACCATCTTTGATTTGGTGACAGGGGGCTCCCTGCAACTTCCACAGATAGAGATGCTTCCCTGATCACAATTTTTACTCCAAAGCCTATGCATCAGCAATATTATTTCAATTAGCACTTGCATAAAGGAGGGAGAAAGGAGAAAGCAAGTCCATCTTTTCCAGCCACCCCTCCCTTTCCGCTAATGACAGCAGTTAATACCGCCAAAACATTTTCTAGAGAAAAGTATTTCTTTTTGGTCTGGAAAACACAAGAATTGTGTTACATCCCTCTATGCACAACATGACTTGCCCAGCATCTGAATTAAACACAAGCCTTAATATTAAGAGATCATGAAAAAGAACTGTTAAATATACACAAACAGGACCAGTGTTTGGTTTTTTCTAACCTACGATCCATTTTAATTTTTTTTTTTTTTTAAAGTCCAACCACTATTTAGATCCCCAGGGAATTCTCTGTTGCACCGCATTTTTTAGAGGTAGATTAAAGGGAAATTTTAAGTAACATGACACAGTGTTTTTAATTCTATTATCCCTTAGGCTTGGGCATTAGGAAGTCAAATGATACCTACCTGCATACAAGTAAACATCTGCTCTCTCAGGAACTTGCAGAAGTATTTTGTCATCTAAAGACTTCTTATTCAAACCCACAACATTTTACTCTTTAATTTGTATCCCTGAGACACACAGAGAGCCACTTCTTAAGAGTCAAGATGAAGAAAAACCCGTTCCCTATGACAAAGCCACTTTTCACACGGAGCTTTAGAATTCTAAACCTTAAGTGTTTCCAAGGGGCCTCACTGATCTCTCACAGGCCTGGCTGCAAATAAAAGCTGCTTTTCTGATTATTCATCCATTACAAGATGAAGATGGCTACAGAAACTGGGCTTACACTCCATCTCAGGATGATGACATTTGACCAGAACAATTCTCAGCAGCTGTCTGGAAGACTCAGACACCAAACAATTCCACCTGTTGTTGGAATTCCACCAGCAAGGAATGCACAATGCATGTGGAAGTCTGAACAAGACCCCAAGAAATGCAAGGGTTAGGCAAGGAGAGATACCATTGGTTTGAGAAAAGCCTCAACTTGGCCATCCTTCTGTGAACAAGGGTTTCTTCATGCCAGTCTCTGCTACTTATGGTTGTCACAGAGAGCATTCCTTCTTTATTCCAAGCACAAGGCACAAAAAAAGGAGGTTTGATGCAGTCTTCTCTTGCCCTGTTTCATTCACAGCTGAAAATAAAGTGCCAGCTAATAAACAATCCTTGTCACAGCTGGATTTGCCACTGTCAGATTTTTGCATCTGGAATGATGCATAGAGGTTCAGTGCAACGTGGTATCCTACAGATCCAATGGTTTGTGCCACAGAGCTGATGCTGTTGTTTGCAAGAATTTATAAAGTTGCTCTGGTACCTCTCAACATCTTCAGGAAAAGTTCCCAACAGCCTGTCACTGTTTGGGAAGGGGAATTGTACCACAGTGCCCAGACTCCTCTCAGAGCTGCTGAGGTAGCTCTGAGCAACACGAAAAGCAGAGTGACCAACTCATGCTGCTGTTCTTGTCTGAGCATCTACCACCACCAAGCCTGGTTGTGGACTCCCAAGTGTTCCAGTTTTCTTAAAACAGTGAAGTTTTCTTATTCAAGTGATCCTTCAAGAGCCCTTGCAGGGCATCAGATGTGCTTTGATGGGATCCATGGACTGGATGCTGGAAGGGGGAGAGCTAATCCACCAAAACCAGCAGAAAATCCATCACAAAGGGTGTCCTTTGCATCCATATTTCCCTGAAGAGTATTCCTTTCCAAAGGAGAAACTATTTGCTAGTTGGGCTTCCACAACCTTAGCCTTTCCCCAGTACTCCAAAGTCATCCTCATATTTGGATCATTTAAATCTACAGCTCTTCCTACAGTCCCAATTCCCACTGCAGCTCCTCACTGACTCACACGCATCCCTTGTCCTTCGCCAGCACCTGCTGACCTTCCTTTCTGGGATCTCTGCTGACACCCAGCCAGTCCTTTCACAGCACCACCCACCCCACCTCACTCCTCCCACTTAAACTGAAATCCTTCCGGGACAAGGGAAAATTCTTCCTTAAAGGGACTTCAGCCATTCCATGAACACTGGGCAGGGCTCCCAGCACCTGCATGTTACAGTAAGATCACCATACCATGCTGCTAGGGAAGAAACCAGGAAATCCCTGCAATTAAGCATCTTGGAAGTCAATCAAAAACTGAAAACAGGAATCAAAATTCCATCTTTCATTTATCCTCACACTCCTACATCCTAATCACCCAGGAGAAGGGCTGTACCACCAATTCCTTCTGCCATTAAGTACTAAAAACGAAGATAAACTAAAGGATTGATTATTCCCTATCAGAACACATTGTCAGGAAACGCAATACAGGCAGAATGAGCAAACGTCAACCATAATTAAATACATTAATTATGCTGGTAATATAATTAATAATAATCCAAGTTACTTAAATTTTTTAGATTAATACTCCACAATAGTCCATCACAGCAGCTGACACACATGTACTGAGGCCACTACCTAAAATTCTAAGAAAAATACTTGGATTTATTGTTTATATGATGACCAAGGAGGTATTGTTTTCATCTTTAGTTTTGAAAACAAATTGCTATTCCTTAGAAATTCAGTTATTTCCAACTGGCTGAAGCCTAGGAAGTCTCCTCTCTTTGAGCCAGTCACATTATGCCTTTTCATTAATGTTGCAGTAAGACACACAATAGAACCAGCATCACCAGGCAAATGACAGCACTTACGTTACACTGACTCAGAAGCAATGAAGTGAGGGCAGTAGAAAGGAAAATTCCTCTTGGAAAACCATCTCACTTTGACCTTAACCCTTGCAGAGATGCTGTCTCTGTTCTGATATTGCAGTTATCTTGAAACAGCAATTACCTTAGCATCACTTTAGGGATTTTTCTTCTGTTAAGAATACCTCCATATGGTGGAGGAACACCTCCAGTACAAGAATCTCTCTCATATTACCATTTGGAGTATTTCCTTACAGTCCTGGCAGCTTGGAAGACTCCATGTTAGAGCAGCCTTGCACTCCTGAATCAGCACCTCAGGCCAGTTACCACTGACCCCCACAGGAGCCCCCTGGGTGGGTGTGATCCCCACTGTGCAAATAAACAAAAACACTGATTTTCAGGTCAACCACTCAAACTAGCTTTGACTCCAATCTGTCATTATCTCCCCTGCCCATGAATAAAAACACCTTACTTAAGGTACCTGACACAATTTTGGTTACCTGTTTTTATATAACTGGTCATGTCCCTAACTCATTTGAAGGACTAAAACCCCAGCAACAGGCTGAAGGCAGAGTTCAGCCATCCACCAGAACTTACTCCATATCTTTCTCCATTTAAAAACCATGGGAGAAACAGTAATGAAATTCGATGGCAATAACTTTAGAACACATTATTTGAACATTGTGGGTAATTTTCCCAAGCTCTTTAAAGATCCCAGCTGTTTAATAAAACATGAAGAACTTACCTCCCAACTAGCCCAACAAGACCTCTTTGCCCCGTTTTCCTTTATCCTCCACACGTGGACTTCCAGAAGTCCATGTGGCTACCAGTGTTAACCTGGGAACTGCCACAAACCAAGCCAAGCAGCAAAGTGAAATCCAAGTAAGTTGATTCAAATTGTCCATATCCCTGTACTTCATACCACTTCCAAATCATCACCCCCAGCAGCAGGTTCCTTAAAAGAGGTAGCCACAGTAAAACCACTGAGGGTTTCAGCAATCAGGAATCCACAGGTAAATCTGTAGCACTACAGACAAAAACAAGTTCTGACATGGAGTATTTGCAAGACCACACAGGAAAAGTGCTCATTTTCTTTTTTTAAAAAGGACTGTATTTCTGCATTACTGTTACACAAATGTGTTATACATAAGAATCAGAAATCAGCCCACTTTAGTTTGCTACACTAATGAAATCCAACATTTGAGGCTCTCGAAGAACTAAGTCACTGAAGTTGAGATGTTTTTGTGGTTAGATTAAAAAACCAAGAACTATCCCAGAAAAGACTAACAGTTTTTGGCTACAGATACCACCGAAGATAAAACCATTCAGCATTGTTAGAGGAATCATTTCAGGAACACGAGCAAGCCCAGGTAACAGCAAAAAGATGTAAACAATGGAGGAATGTAGGTGAGTGCTGCACTTAAGTTCATGACAGATGAAGCAACACTCGCCTAATTCAGGAAATGAAGACATTGTTTTTTAAAGCTCTTCAGTACCTGTCACTTGACTTCTGTTGCCTCAGGAAACAAAAAGTACAAGGCAAGATACAACAGGGAGCTTTGAGCTTCACAATTGTAAGTTGAGCTGAAAACAAACTGTATTTAAGGATACCTCACCCTTTCTTCAGAAGCTAAAGCAAGTCCAAACACCTTTTTTGGCCAAACAAGATAAAGACAGCTTCCTCCTGGGAAAAGTCTTGGCATGACATCAAGTTGAAAGAATTTTATACACTGGTATCAGAAGTTTAGCCAGCTTAAAAGCCAGAGATTCTAAAGCCAAAGCGCAATGTATTCCATGTGTAACTAGGAAAGATGTTGAAATATATTTCCCCACCTCTATATTCCCTCTTTTTTTCTTCAAAGTGGATTTTTTTAGGCCTTTTATAATTTGGACATGTAAACATTTGTTCACAAGAAGGAATTTCAATCCTGCAAAACACCACAGAAGGCTACAAGATACATCCCAGAATGAGAAGTCATCAGCTTAGCAGTAGCATTTCCCTGAATTAAAACAGAGGCACACAGTAGATTACATTCTTCAGCTACAGAGTCAGAAGCAACTGCAAATACAGATGTTAATTTTCCCTGTATCTCCATTAAATGGAACTAATGTAGCATCAAATGTGTTATTCCTGACAGAAGACAAATAGATCACAACTCATCAGCTAAATGCACACACCCATCATTCTGCCACAAAACTTTCAGCTCAAGCAGGCACAGGCGCCATATGTAATAATCACTCCTTGAATTTACTGCTACAAAAACCACCACCAAAAAGTGGCCTCTTCTAAGAAATTTATATCTAAAAAAGCATTAACTTACTGCAAACACTAAAATATTGGAACATTCACAGGACATCAGAGAATGCTGTGGGTTTGACAGGTGTATAATCTTTCATGAACATCCATGGATTTCACTCTAAACTTCCCCAAAATTTTCCCTAAGAACTCAGTAACTGTGGAAAAAACTTGTGAAAAACATCACCATCACTCTATCTCCCTTCAGTAATTCCAGCCTCTTTCCCTCTTCCAAGCAGAACAGCAGAGTGGGGTAAAGCAGAGCTTGGAATCTCCACCACCATAGCTAAATACACCCAAAAACAGAACTCAATTTTTTATTTTTGCTTTACATTTCCAAGCAGCTCCCATTTGAAACCATGGTAAACTCAACGGTTAATGAAATTATTTGCTCTCTTTAACTTAATGTTTACATCAATAAGCATTCAAATACAGAGTCTTAAATATAACTACTGCAACAACAATATTGATGCTTCTATTAAAGACTGACAAAAAGAGCTCAACCCAAAGGCATTACTAAGTAGTTCAGTATTTTGCAGTTTGCCTAATCAAACAGTTTTGGCTTAGCAGAACATTCACAAAAAATAAAAGGAAATCAAAATAAGAGAAAACTGACTTCTATTTCCAGTTCAACTGCTGACTGACAGGTCTCAAGAAGCCTTTCCTTTTCCAACAGTCTTCTGCCTAGACAAGGAGGATTATGCTTACTTACCACAGAGAAAGCTGAGATTTGAGAAGCATAAAGTGCTGCAGAGAAAGAAATACAGGTGCTGAGTACTATTACTCCACAGAAAAAGAAAGAAAACTGGTTATTTTAAACAAGAAGTTTATTTAAACAACAAGACGTTTTACTTGAAGGGAAAACTATCTAGGATTTTTTTTTCCTTTTTTTTTTTTAAAGAGTAATTTACCCCTACTTAGACAGAGATTGCTCTACATGTAACAGCTACGTACAAAAAAGTTATAAAATTGCCCTTGGTTTTACAATGATAAAAGAAAAACATTGAAATTATCCAATCAAACAAGGTATGCAAGGTTTTTGTTTTTGAACAGTGAGAGCAAAATAACTTACTGGAATATAAAGATAACTCGGCTTATTCTGTGATTCTGTAAAAGTAGAAGGAGCATGCCACTAACGGAGAGAGGGGCATTTTCACAGAACCAGTTTGTTTTCCCACCCCATCTCCATTAAATGTTGATCAAAACATACCATTGGCCATTTAGTTAAAAAAAAATATGCATTATGTCTGTGCACATCACCAGTTACTTTATGTACAATAAAAGGAATAAGAAAAAAATTCAGAGAGAAAAGAGAAAACTATACTGCAGTAGTCAGGATGTGGCTGAACCAAGTCTCATTTTTCTAATTGTGAAGTGTCGCCTGTGGGAGCACAGTTCTGGAGAGGAAAGTAGCAGGTTCTTTTTTGTGTGTTTGTTTTAGTAAACTCCTCCTGTTTGCTGCTGGAACACATCAATTGTATCTTCATCCTCCATTTCCAACTACAATAGAAAAAAAGAAAAAAGGTATTTCAACTCTTCTCACATCTCTACAGCAGCCTGGGTTGTTCTTACAGTTCCTGACTTTATGTTTACTTTTATGCAACTTAACCAGAGAAGCCCCACTCCCCTCCACCATCATCCCTTTGTACATTTAACAAAACTCACAGACTCAAAAGCAAAGAAACTGCACCAAAAAAAAAGCCAATTGATAACTGTTGACCTAGAATGAATTTTAGAACTAACTTCAGGGCACACTTTGTGATACTAAGAAACAGATTTATAATATTTGATTTCTGTTGCCTGCTTTGCCATTGCACCTTTGTTCTCCTATTTACTCCCTCAGTTTACCTTAGAACATTGCCACAATTCCAGTTGGCTGCTGTTGCTCAAATGGCTACAGCACAGGGGAAGCAGACTGGGATTAAGGCCTCTGCCCAACCAGGCAGTAAAACCAAGGATCAGCAAGTACAAGAAAATTTAAAACACTTTGCATGTAACCATATAACAATTACCAGTGAAGAACAGTATTTCATTAATATGGTTCTCTTTTTTCACCCTAATTTTTATAGTTGATATTCCTAGGAGGTTAATGGCACCTACTGAATCTGTACCAAAAGAAGGAGCTGTTGTAACTAATGCGAGTTAGATTTCTAAACAGACTCAATTGCTGCTCAGGAAATCAAACTGGTCTATGCCATTTACCACAGCTATAAACAGACTGATCCTGAGCTTCAGCAAAACATGGATGGAAAGAAAAATCACCCTGTTGCCTCAATTATCAGTATTGCAAATTAAGAAGTTGCATAGACTGGGGCCACAAGAGGCACAATATTTGAAGCAACAGCTTGGAAAATTCAGAACTAAAAACTAAAGTCCATTATTTCATTACAAGCAGTTCTGAAGAGCAGATAAAACTATCACTTAGTCAGGCTGATTAAACACAGCTCTGTGGAACAGGACAGAAAAATGCTCCAGAGCCATTCTGTTCTTGGAATGCCCTTCATTCAAACACTTACAGACAACCCAAGCTTCACCATATTCATTAATTCAATGCTGCTGAAACAGCTTCAGATTACAAACAACAAAAAATTACTTTTGTATTGCAAATGGAAGCCTGCAAACAGAATCTCTGACAGTATCCTGGCAAGCTTTTATATAAAAAATAAAGCCATTGCTTCACAAAAAACTCAATTCTTAACTTACCATCCTTATTTCAGAGCCATGAATCAAAGCGAGTCTTCCAGGACTCACCAACTGTACACTGTACTTAATTTTTCTTTTTTATTATTACAGTGATACAGATTTATTATTCAAAACACTAAATAAATTCCTGGATTCCATTTCTAATTATACTAAACTAGTTACACTGAAATAATGGTATAAAATATCCAGTCCTATCACTAATATACACATTTACATAAGTATTTGATAGGAAACAGAAACATCAACTCCTACAGCAATTTTCAAGTAGCTCTTTAGCCTTGCTTGTGCTGTTTACCTGTGCAGGTGTGTCTGTTTCATTAATTGGCTGCCCATCGAACCGGAATCTGATTTGCCTCATTGACAACCCCTGGACAAAGAGAAGCAACACCAAGGGAAATAAATCTGATGTAAAAGTACTCGGTAGTTTAGTTGAACTTGTCACTGAATTGCAGCACCATCATTAAAAGCCACCAGAGATTCTGTTCTTCCCTCATGCCCTGACTTTTAGGCATTTCACTCCAAATCACTGCAATCTGTTTTATATTAAACACTGCATTGTGTTCAACAACTCACGAGAAGCAACAGTGCCCCCACTGACCGAGTTAAAATAAAGCCATTTCTGCTACACCCCAAAGGCCAGCAGGTTGACTGTATTTATAAATGAATTATTGAGTAAGTCACTTAAAAACTAGGTGCAACACTCGAGGTAACAAATGTCCAACAGTGATACTCAACACTCCCTTTTGATCTTCTCCAAAAACAAAGGTATTCTAAAACATTTCTTTCAGAAATGTAACAAAACTAGTCTGCAGCAGCAAGGAGTAAGCAATGGGAATTTTTTGACCTCTAATTCCTATTATAAAGAAATTAGCGTATCAAAAGTTTTTCCATGCACAGATGGAAAAAATAAAAGAATTTTCTGCTTCCAGAAATTAGCCAGTACTTTGGATAAAATCAGTATTTTGGATTTCTACCACACAACACTCATTTTGCTGACCTCTTCCATCCCTAGAATAATTTCTCTCATTCTCACCTGAGCCAACAGACTGGAAAATGGGAGTAACAACCAACCTCTCCTACTGATAACATCAATTCCAAAATCGGAGTTTTCCAAGGTATTTTACAGCACCCTACATTCTGCAAAGGCACGTCAGTGATATCTGGGGATACAAACTTTCTTTCCAGTTCTAACCATTCTCCTCAGAGTATCTAAATATCCAAGAGCTCAATCTGGTTTTGAAGCCAACCCAATGGATTGCAGGGTCGTGCTTTGGCATCTCAGAGTTAGAAGAGAAGCCTCAATTCAGCCTGGCAAGAGCAGTTGTCACACACAACAGAAAACAATGTAGTAATTATTTCTGAAGAGTGGATTTGTCAGGAAAAATATTTTAATAAATGTGAGCAAACTTTTTTTATTAACCTTGTAGTTCACAGCAAAATGCCTTCTCCAGCATGACCAAGACACTGTTCATTCAGAACATCATCTGGTCTAAGGAAAGTGTGTGGCTCAGTCTCATGGCAGCAACACATTTCTGCACAGCACCATTTGGTTTGAGCCCTTTTCTCTGAAATTGTGGTTCTCAAAACATGAGTTTCCTATTCCCAGAGTGTTGGTTTTTTCCAGGTTCATGACAACTTTATGAGCTAAATAAATGCTAGCTGAAAACATCCTGAAAAACTGTCCTTTGGTGAGCTTAGTGTCCACAAAACATGAAGTATGGTCCATGGATGATTTCTTCACCACTTAAAATAATCAGTCTTGGTAACTCAAGTTTAGTTACTTCCATTTTACATCTACTACACACAACACATGATTATCATCCTTTATATTTGCTAAGTTCTCTACAACCTCTCCAAAATTAAATCTGAAGTCCACAGTTTAAGGATTTAAGTTGGAGTGTACCTAGTTAGGTAAATACGTGAATAAAATCTAAATTTTAGAGACATGTGGAATAAATGTTTTTAAGCAAAATTTCAGAAGTGAGCACCTAAAGACAAATCCACATTCACAAAAATATTCTTTGCATGCTTACTAGCTTAAAACTGAGATCAGAAAAAATGTCACCCATTCTCAAGACTTACTGATTATTTTCCTCCGGTTGACACTGGGGGGTTTTTTTGCTAGCTTTGGTTTTGTTTTTCTTTAAGCAGAATAAACATTTTGGTAATCTAAGACAATTTGGAATCTTACTTTTGCTTGTTTCAAACTAAGAATGAGTGATACTTTTAAAATTTTATATGCCAGGACTTCATAGACAAATAACTAATCCTCAAATTCCCTGAAAGGCAGATATAACTGCACTCTATGACTGGAAAAAGCAACAGTGATTTACGAAATATAACAAGAGTTTGTATGACTGAGGTAGGAAAAACAAACTCACAGCTTCCAACATTCACTAATTTCTCCACAGAACACTCATACAAGAACATATTCACATATTAGCAAGAGCTAATTTTTCCTGTCTTTACTCTTATTCTGTTGTGGCACAGGATAAACAGAAAAGGTTTTACCACTCTCTATGTGAATCACAGGATTTTCTTCCTGTTGATGAAACAGCTGCACCAATATCTTATACTGACTTGAATATTTGTGTTTTAAGAAATTAAAAACTCACAAATTCTGAACACTTCTGTAGAGCTAGAACTTCTTAAAGGCAGTCACTAAAAAATGTCATGGACAACAGAGATAAAATTTCCCTAATTAGGAGCTTCAGAGGGAAGAGTTCCACAGCTCTACTCAAACAGGTGTTTTTAAAACTTGCAGTAGCTGCCTCACACACTGGCTGCAGCTGCCACCACATCAGCAAATACATGGGGTGTGTTTGTCTCTCAGAAGATTCGTTTGTCAACCAGGCCACAAGAGAAAAAACAAAGCTCATCATTAAATGTACAAGCTCCTTCTCAAGGCATCTTCTCATCTCAGTACAATTAAGCTAATAAATCAGAAGTCAATGACCAGTCCAAGAAGGTACTCAGAACTATAAAAATCTGATTATCACTTTGCTCCCTCTCCCCTAAATTCATCCCAAACCCACCCTTCTCACAGTAGTATTTCTGAGCAGTAGAGCAGCAGTTACCTCCCATAAATCTGCACCTATAAATGCAGATTTCATAGATGACAACAGATCTTTATTTCATCCGTTTCCTGTAACAACCCTCTCAGTCCACCCCGTAACAGACTCCAATGAGAATAAACTTCCCACAGCACAATTAGTTTCTGCTCAATCTCTATCATTTTGCATATTTACTTAAGTTTTAAGACTGTAACTTTTCCTCTCTCCCTGTGGAGAGCAGCTCTTCCCCAGAAACTGTTCTCCTGAGATCATACCTGTCGTTCACAATAGGCTTTCATTAGTTTACTAAGTGGTGTGTGCCTCTTAATCTTAAACTGCACCACAGACCCATCTTGCCCTGCCACCTTCAGATTAATGTGGTCATTGTTTTCAGTCTTCACTCCTTCCTGTGGAGGAAATAAAAGAAAAAATAATAACCAACACTTTTTTAAAACGGTATGAAACAAGAAGTTTACATTTTACCAAAGTGCAACAGGTTATTAAGAAGGAGGAAATAAAGATATTAAAGCTGTTTACTGACTTGAAACCTTGAATTAGGGAATAAAGGTCAGCACTTTTCAGTTGAAAATTTAAAGGAAAAAGGCCACATACAAAGAAAAAAAAAATCTGATATTAGCTGTCATTCTGCAGACTGGAAATTCAGCAATGAAGAATTACTAGGCCAGGCATTCAAATCAGATTTTAAAAAAAAAGTAAAAAAAAAGTTATTTCTATCAAAAGAACAATATGCAACACCAGTGTCCCCACTGGAAGGAACTAAGTTACCTATGTTATAACTATGATCTGTTATAACTGATTTATGTTATAACTGATCCCAACCAGCAACAAGGCTCTTTCTCATTGCATCTCAAACTTTTTCCTACCGCTTCACGTCCTTATTAAAAACAAAATAAAAAAAAAACCAACAAAAAACCCCAAAAACTTTCTAGGTACTTTAAAGGGCCACATTTGAAACAGTGATAAAACCTGAAGCAGCCCAAGTATTCTCCTTCAGAAAACGTTTAAAAAAACTCCACATGAGGCAGCTCGATCCTCTCGGAGCGAAAAACTTCGGAGAACCGATTTCCAGCTCGGTCCCTCGTGTTGTGGCCGGGTCTCAGGGCAGAGGGACGGGGATCGGGGCTGTCCCGCTCCGGGACTGTCCCGGACCCCCATTCCAGCTTTGTTTTCCCTCTTTTCTGGGAGCCGGGTCCCGCCATGTGTCAGCCCGCGCGCGGCCCCACGCCCTCCGCCACTTCGAACTCGGTTTAAAAATCGTGTGGGGGAGGAAAAAAAAAATAATTAAAAAAAAAAAACCCAACCAAAAAACGGAAGGAGGGGTAAGGAGGAAAAAA
>VXBI01005461.1:975510-1004982 GCA_013397375.1 Toxostoma redivivum
TGCCCGGGCGCTGACGGGCTTTGTTGCAGGTACCGGGCATGGAGCACCGAGCTCCTCCCAAGTCTTCGTGGTCCGCAGGGATCAGGACATTTACATCCAGACCCTGCGGAAACTCTTCAACGAGTCGCACGGGATTTTCATGGGGCTGCAGCGGAGCGAGGAGGAGCTGGCGGGGAAGTCGCGGAAGGCGCAGTGAGTGGATGGGGAGGGTGGGAGGCACCCGGTGCCCCTTCTGCAGCGGGAGACAGCGAAACGCCTCCGGTGGGGCAATGCCGCTGGCCAGGCTGCTTTTAGCAGCACTGCAAGGAGCAACGGGGCAGATAGAATGACCATTTTGGGGGGATTTTACAAATCAAGGCTCAGATCCTTACAATAACCACTCTGGTAGAGTGGGCACAGTCTCACTGATTCCAGCTGGATCCACCCATGTACTGGGTGTTGCTGCTGCAGAGAAACTTGTAAGGCTTTAGGAAGCATAACACTAAAACTCCAACAGCTCCCTCCAGCCAAATTAATTTTGTGTTTGGCAGATTGGTTCAAGTGAGTAAAAACTACCGGTCAGTAATAAGAGCCTGCATGGAGGACATGCACGAGGCAGCTGGTAAGTTTGTTTGTTCTCTAACTGCAGGAAAAGAAAGCACCAGTTGCAATTACGAAAGTAGGATTGTAATGGTAACTTCTTGCAACTACTGTACAATAGCATGTGTAGGTTTCAGTAATTACCAAGACTCTATTTCCATGCTGGAGACTTCCAAGTTGTTTTGTAAATCTGGTCAGGACTGATTTTTCCCACTGTATTGTAACTGATTTTCTGGGGACTTGTAGCCTTTTCCTATCTCATGTGGCAGATATGTGGAAAGCTATCAAAGCTCAGAAGGGACTGTCAGAGGTAAATATGTTGCTCTTTGCCTTTCCTTGTTTTTCCTTCAGTTTCGACCCGGGACCCTGCCCTGCAAGGCCAGTACAGCACTCAGGTAATCTGCAGTCCTGTCAGGTTGAACGTAGATGACTGGCTGGTGAATTCACCAGGCCACCACTGTGGCATGAGGCACTTCAGACTTAACTCTGCCTCATATATGAGATGCAGTTCATGACCAAGAATAAATGGAAATAAATAGTTAATTCCTGTACTTCTAATACAGTAAAGATGCCTAACGCCTCAATTCACTGCCATGTCATAAACATATTTGCTGTTGCAGGATGTGATGTTTTCTTGTCATGCCAAAGCTGACAAGAAAAGTTTCAGACTTGCTGTGTGGTGTTCCACCTCTCAGACTCTCAGATTCCAATCAGCTGTATCTCAGCCTCGCAGCAACCTCTGGGTGTTCACAGTGAGCTGTCAGATTCATAGGAGTGTTCTGGGAGGAGCGTAGTGCTCACACCTGTTTTGTCCTATCAGCTGCAATGATGTTGTTTCATTGACTATTCTTTATTCCTCGGTGTTTGTATTGAGTCTTAAAAGTGCAGAATGGCTGAGAATAAGACCAGTTAGGTTGCTCACTGGTGACAGATTATTGCTGCATTTCATTACAGTGTCAGTGTCTTCTGACCAAAAAAAAGTGGCCTTTTAATTTTTATCTTTGAAATGTCAGTGTGATATTTCTCTGTAAGAACTGATTGCTGTGGACAGCAGATACCTTTGTGTGGTAAAAAAACCCGATTGGAATAGTGACTAGCTCTGAAACTTGGCCCTTCTTTCCTTCAGGTTTCCATTCTCTCTGCAATGGAGCTGATCTGGAACCTGTGTGAGATTCTGTTTGTTGAAGCAGCTACAGGTGAGCCATGAACTATCCTGTGTAAAGACTAAAGGGTTTCTCCTTTGCATATTTCTTTGTTTAAAATGTATATCATATTCATTGTGTCATAGTTTAATGTTTTAGAGATATGCAGAGTGTCAATGAGCCTTTTAATACCCCTTCTACCTCAGTTAGTTACCTTCTTTATGTTGAATTATGTCAAGCTATTCGATTTGCCTTTTGCTTTTCTCCCTCACTCTGATTTAAATTGTTTCTTTGTTAGAAAGGTTACGAAGAGGAGGGATATCAAAAGTTGTTGCCAATCTGTTTTATTTATAAGCTTAAACATGTCTTTAACCATCAAATGTGTCGATGCCAGTTGACATTTATATAGCTCTGATACAACTTTTTTAACTTTAGGCTGCCATTTTTGAAGTCAGACTGTTTGCATTGGCATTTTAAAGTAGGAAATAATTTTTGAAGGAAATTATGTTATGCAAACAAATGTGCTACTTACACAGTTCCAGAAGTCAGGAGAGATTCACAAATTACAGATTAATCTAAATTAATCACCTAGTGCCAAATTTCTTCCTCATATTCAGTTAGTAATAATGAAATGATGCTAAAATAAACAGAAATACTCTGTTTGTCTCTCGGCATTGCAAGATTTATGATCTGGATCACTCACTTTTTATTTTAAGTTTGAGTTTTCTACTGGACCACGTTGCCACAGGAAAACCTGGCAGAGGCTGGGTGCTCCCAGGGCCTCTCTACTTAAGGAACTCTGTCATTTGGGGGTGGAAGGTAGAAATCCAGTCAGTAAATCTCCTCTAGTGACGTCAAACTGTTACAAAATGTGTGAGAGCAGTTTGGGAACAGACAGATGGGAACTGACAGAGGGAAATCTGTGTGCACAGCTGGGCCCCTGCTGCTGCGCCTGCTGGACTGGGTGAGGCTGCACGTGTGTGACGTGGACAGCATGGTCAGGGAAGTTCTGAGCAGTGAGAGTCCATCCAAACACAAACTCTTCTGGAACGTGGTGAGTATCACCACCTGGAAGATTCTTAAACAAAAGGAATTCATGTCTGTGCTTTCCTTCCTCTTCCCTGTTGGACACAACGTCTCATTGCTGTCTACCTGTATAGGCTTTAGGATGAATCCATTCTCATTTCCATCCTCATCTTTCATAACTCATAGAGGCCAAGCTTTACACTATTGAGTTAGTAATGCCCACAGTTTAAACATTTTAACTCCATTTCCCTTGCCTGAATCACAGGTTAAAATGCTTCTCTGATCCCTTTCCTGGGTATTCCATAATCTTGCCCAGTGTGGAGCTCATGGACAGGGGGTTTTTGCAGGTTGATGTCTTTGTGCTCCAAGGCCGGATGGACGAAGCACGGCACCTGCTCTCCAAGGAAGCCAGTGCCAATCCCACATCCATGAACATGTACAAAATCTTGGATGACTTGATGAAGAAGATGCCTGTGCCCAGTGTATGTACAAAAGTGTGTTTTTTCATGCAGTTTGTTGGGAAAAGCCACAGGGTTGTGTCTCCGGTAACAGTTTGTTCCCCTTTAGAACATCTCAGTCTTACTCCTTTACAGTAGCAATGTTTGTGTTCTTGAATTGCCCAAAGACCCAACAATTCAGATAAGAGTCTGTTAGGTGACAAATCAACATAGAAAGATGACAGGTAGCCTGATGTTTAGCTTTTTATCAGGAGTGACTGTGAGTTTGGCCCAAGAGCCTGGTGTGATTTGACTTGGTGTTTCCTTTATTCCCTCTGTTCAGACTGGCAACACCCAGACACTGACAGAGCTGGAGCTGAAGTGGCAGCACTGGCACGAGGAATGTCAGAGGTATCTACAGGATGGAACTTTTGCTTCCAATCCCCACATGGAGTCCATCTGCAAGGTGTGTTTTTGCTGAGAACAAAGGAAACTTTGGACTGAAGTAGTGAATCCATCCTCATGGATTTCAGGAGTCCAGTGTAGCCATAAGTAACTTTAACATGTCTCCTGTCCTCTGTTTGCCAGCCTGGGCAGAGCAGATGGGTTTCTCTCCCTGTCCAAGGCCCTAAGGCTGATTTGGAAACTGGGCTGTGAGAAAGATCTTCATTACGTAATTTTGAATAAATCCTCACCTTTGCAGAGCAGGGGTAATGCCTCTGGAGAGCTGGAGTGCAGCTGTGTCCATTGCTGAGTCTGCAGCATTCCTCCTGTGCTTTTGTCCCATTAGATCATGCTGGGAGATGAGGATGCCATTTTGGAGAAGAAGGAGCTCATGACCACATGGTATCACTTCCTGGTCACCCGGCTCCTGTACTCCCACCCAACGGTGAAGCCCATGGAGCTGCGCTTCTATGCACAGGTAGGAAATACAATTATTCAAATATTCTCCACTGTTTCAGGCACACAAGGGTTACTACACTGAAAGAAAAACTTAGGGGAAAGTCTTACAGCAATTACATGCCTGTAAGATGTTGTCTAGAGTTTGTAAAAGGACTGAGTAAGTGATAAAGTTGACAAATAATTATTGAAGACCCACTTTTCAGTGTCATAACATTGCCAGTCTTGTTCCTGCAAATTTTTTTCCCAGTTCCTTATGCTAAAACAGAGAAAATTCCATTTTGTTAATGTGTTCTGCCTCTATGACCTGTTATTTCCCATAAAATAACTGCTACATCCAAACAAATGTCTTGCTTCTGCATTTATCATGTCTTGTCATCTCATTCCACAGTCTAGTATGGACCTGTTCCTGGGTGGAGAGAGCAGCCCTGAACCGCTAGACATGATTTTAATGGCAGCCTTTGAATTTGAGATGCATCAAGTGATCAAGGAATGCAGGTTGAGTTTTAAGGGTTTTGATTCTCTAATTCTACAGTATTGCTTCTGTGTATTTGGGGTGGAGGGTATGGGTACAGAGCCCTGATCATCCTTGCAAAGAATTCAGCAAAAATACGTGAAGCTGGCAGCAATTAAAAGTATTCCATTATGTCAGGGACATTGCAGCCAGACCTTGGATTGTAACAGAGCTGTGTATTGGTAAGAAATGCCTGTGGAAAACCTGACACAGTCCCTGGTAGTGTTAGGCTTAGTTTTCTTTTGCTTCAAACACAGCATTGTCCTGAGCAACTGGTGGTTTGTGGCTCATCTGACTGACCTGTTGGATCACTGCAAACTCCTGCAGTCTCACAATCTCTAGTAAGTATTTATTTGCATTATTTGAATAATGCTGAGTAAGATAGCCCAGAGGGAAAAAAAAAACAAAACATGCTGCAGAAATTGACAGTACTTGTGAAATAAAGTAACCAGATTTTTCCAGTGAGATGCAAATAATATCTGGATATTTGCTCTTCTTCCCCCCAGTTTTGGTTCAAATATGCGTGAATTCCTCTTGTTGGAGTATGCCTCGGGACTCTTCTCACATCACAGGTACCAGCTTTTGTTTTATTACTCATAGGACAGACTTAGACTGCGGCAGCCAAAAAGTTGTGGCATTCCAAAGTTATGTTACTGGGAACTGGCACGGTAGAAAGGAAAAACCATTTCAGATCAATACAAAGTTAATCAGAGCTAACAGTTATTAATGCAAGCTCAGATTCTCCTTGGGGCTTTACTCTTGTACTCATTGAAGATTTCTAGGGTTGGAATGGTGGTGATTTCTCCTCTCTCTCAGCCTGTGGCAGCTGGGGGTGGATTACTTTGACCACTGCCCGGAGTACGGCCGGGTGTACCTGGAGCTGCACATCGAGCGCATCCCGCTCAGCACTGAGCAGAAGGCCCTCAAGGTGCTGAGGATCTGTGAGCAGAGGCAGATGCATGAACAAGGTGGTGCATTTTCAGTCTCACTGTTTTGCAGTGGTCCAGCTGAACCTACTGGCACTAACTGTTCCTCTCGTTTGCCGTGTCTCCCCGCAGTGCGCAGCATCTGTAAGATCATGGCCATGAAGGCTCTGCGGAACAACCGCCTGGGCTCTGCCCTGTCCTGGAGCATCCGAGCCAAGGACGCGGCGTTTGCCACCCTCATCTCAGACAGGTGAGCCTGAGCCAGCAGCTCCGGCCTGGGGGGGACAGGGGGAACGTGGCTGCTGTGTCAAGGGCCAGGAAAACTCCCACTGCTGCAGGTGGGGCCAGGCACCTTCTTCTGAACCAGAAAACACACCTTTGGGTAGTCTCCTCTGCAGTACCCCCAGCTATGCCTTCTCTGTGTTGTTTTCCTTCCTGACAGCTGGAGACAAAACAGATTGGCTTTATCTCCCTTTGACCTTGCTTGGATAAACATTTCTTTTAACAACTTCTGTCCTCTGCCCTGTGACAGAGCTGTTTGATGGGCCAGACAGTGACCTAAGAGGCTGATTTGGGTAGAGAATAATCCCTACCTGTGCTTTATTCAGCTGATTATTTATAATCAAGTTCATCTCACAGCTCATTATTTATAATCAAGTTCAACTCCAAACAAGTGAGTGGGAGTCACTTAAGCCACCATTTCTACTAAAAATCTCACTGTTTCTACTAAAAATTTGCATCAAGGAATGGTTTTATTGTGTCCCTGGCTTTGTATAAGCCTCTCAAAATTCCTGACCTTTTCTGGGGTGGGAGGGTTGTTATCAAAGCGAGGACAATACTGACACATGGCTCAGGCCTCAGCAAAAGCTTTGGCAACTCTTCATGCTTTGTAATCTCTAACAATCCATGTCGTGTGGGTTTTGCTAATTGGAAATAGGCAGAAACCAGTCTCTGCATAGTTAAGAGTATAATTTTGAAATTACATTCTGGGTAGGGTGGCCAGGCAACACTCTCTTCAGCATTGGAAAAAGGAGTGGTAAGAGATGGCTAGTCTGAGGTTTGAGAGGTTTTTGTTTGTTATTTGAGGGAGTGGGAATCATTACATTTCCTTCAACAGAAGCATGAAAAAAAATCACAGGAAGCAGCTCTGCAGAAAGCAGCATAATGGAGGCTGTGACAAAACAGATGAAAAGCTTTTAGCATTGTTTTTGTTCCTACTGCTTATCAACTTCTTACACAGCAGAAGAACAGAGCTTTTGTTATGATCTTTAGGCATCCACCAGCCTCACCTTCCTGCCTGCCTTCCTTCACTTACTTCTTTTCAAAAATAGATCTCAACTGCTACAGAATGCAGAAGAATCAATGAAGTGTCTGTTAAATGTACATTACAGCAGTTCCTTGGCCACTTCCAGGGAATGTCTGACAACTTCTGAAACCCTTGGGGAGGTTGATTAAGATGGAACTGAGCCTACAATCAAGTTTCCTGGGAAGGGATTAGGAGGTACAGAATGGACGTGGATGATGTCCTCCCCTCTAAGCTTTCCTTGTCTTCCATTTTCTCCCCAGATTCCTTAAGGACTATTGTGAAAGGGGGTGTTTCTCTGACCTGGACCTCATTGACAATCTGGGCCCGTCCATGCTGCTCAGTGACCGGCTCACATTCCTTGGTGAGAGCTGCCTGCAGTGTCCATATTGGTCTGTTATGGAGAACTCCATGGAATTACTTGGATTTATGCTTTCTTCCATGCTACCTCCTGGTTTAGTGATAAGGGGAAAGCAAATGATGAATGTGGTTTGGGATGCAGCTTGTGCCAGGGGTGGCCTTTACCACTGCCCTCACACCAGGTTCCTGCTCTGCTCTCAGCAGGACAGGCCCAAGTCCTGACACTCTGAACTTCTCCTTCCTTCTTTTTCCAGACTTTATCACTACCTTGAGAGGCTCTGAAATACTAACAAATGCTATCTTAGGGGGTTCATTGGAACAGTAATCCACTGGTTATGTTGACCTTGTTATAATTTTACCAAGTTCTCCAAAGTCTCCAGTGTGTGGGTTCAGTGTGCCAGTCAAGCTCACTGGAACAAGAGCCCTCTCTGCCCTCTCCCTTGTGCCAAGAGGCAGTGAGGGCCTCCAGCTCATTTCCTTCAGGTACTACAGCTTCCTTCTCCTGCCTGGCACAAGGCAGGCTGTGGTAACCTGCCCCTCTGCCTGCAGCTGCTCTTTGGCCTTTGATTCATGGACCAAAAGAGGAAACTGATTCCTCTGATGCTGGGAGTTAGGAATCTCAGTCAGGGGCCAGAATCTGATAGAAATGCTGTCAGCATTGGACCAACTCCCTTCTACCTGATGTCACCCTTACAGAGAGGGTGAGCATGAGTTTTATCTGTTCCCACTTGGTCCCAGCTTGCAAAACTGAAACTGAATTTCCTTCATTAAAGCTTATCCTAAGTTAGGTCTAGAAGCTAAACATGACTTACCAAATTGGTAATCCCTCAGCTCTGCATGCCCAGCATCATCTGGTAACTGTCATCCCCAGAGAAGCCATTTCCCTTTCTGCTCTTTCTAAACAATCCTGAAAAGCCTGAAAATATTTCTGCCTGTTTTTCCCTTGGAGTTTTTAGAACATGCTGGACAACTTCCCATGTCTCTGCCTTGAGCTCAAGCATTAGTCAAGGGGAATACAAATGGAAATCATTAACTTCCAGCATTGTGACAGTTTAGTGGATACAGAATGAACCTCTCTTCCATCTACAGCCACTTCTCTAATGCTGGATATTGATCTCACTAATTCTTAGCAAATGCAGAACTTTCCCTATTAGCAGAGATTCCAGTTTGCATTTAAACAACCAAGGAAGATGGTGCAGCTTTTCAGACCTCCCCATACTCTGTGACCTCAGAAAGGATACTCTCTCTGCTCTTTAAGCCATGGGGCATTGCTCCCCTGCAGCAAACCCTGAAGCTCAACCGGAGCAGCAGCAGGCTTTGGCTGCCCTGAAGGGAGGCTCTGTTGTCACCAGATTCCCAATCCCCCAGACCGGGCTGCTTTGGGCTCGTTTTGGTTGGGGGGGTGGTTCTGGCACGGGCTTTGTGGGAGCAGAGCGATGTCCCAAGGCCCAGCACCCCTGATGATGCCTCGTTCCCCCTCCCGTGGCAGGGAAGTACCGGGAGTTCCACCGGCTGTACGGGGAGAAGCGGTTCCCGGAGGCGGCGCGGCTGCTGCTCACGCTGATGACGGCTCACATCGCCCCCTGCTCCTTCTGGATGACGCTGCTCACGGACGCGCTCCCGCTGCTGGAGCAGAAGGAGGTGAGGTCCTGCTCACACCGACACAGCCCCCCAGGGGCTTCTTTTTTCCTGACAAGGGAGCTCAAAATGGTGAACCCCGCTTCCTGCTCCTGCCAGGACCTGTCCCTGGCAGTTCCAAGTGTCCCAGCAGTGGGAACACACAGGGACCCAGTAAGGGATAAATTGACTCTTACCTCATTTCCCAGCTGTTACAACAGCAGTAGAATTCATCTGCTCTGGTAATTTTAGCACATACTGCATCCAGCTCCTTTGGGTACTTGGCTCCAAGATTGTTCCAGTGCCTCTGTCTTCTAAGCACAGCTTTTCGTTTAAGATCCATCAAGGACAGTTCAGCAATTACAGACCCAGAGCAGCCACTCTGACTTCATAGCTGACTCTGCTTGGTGCAGGAGGTGGCACTAGAGACCTCCCAAAGTCACATCCAGCCTGAATTATCCTTGGATCCTGTGATTTCAGGGGTCAGAACAGATCTGTGGGAGTGTAAAGCATTTTCTTCCTTTGAACTGCATTATCTTCTCAGCCTGTGTGATGTCTTTAAATTTGATCTTTTTCAGTAAATACTTTGATTTCCACAGGTCATATTTTCAGCAGAGCAGACTTACGAGTTGATGCGATGCCTGGAAGACCTGACAGCAGGGAATCCAGATAAGCAGAAATTCCAGGTAGCCCCAGTTCTGAGGACAACTGGATAATAAATCAAGGGGGCCATGGGAATGATCAGAGAGGGAAACTCTGCATTTTTATATTCCTAGTAAGGGCATAAGAGAGGGACAGCCCAAGTCCCAGAGACTGGCACAGTGGCTTCAAACCAAGAAGTCAAATGGAAGTATCAACAAGAGACTGAAGTATTCACAAACCCAGTGCAGGAGTGCTGCTACTCCTCATGTTCTGATGGTTTGCACTGAACCATGGTGCTTTTCCAAGATAAATAATTGCACATTACATGGGCAATGAAGAGCTGAGTGTTGCCATCCAGCAGCTCTGGCTCTGAGCACTCCAGGCACTGAACAGGGAACCATTTGCTGCACATGCAAAACCCTGCAGCACCCAGCAAATGAAAAGGCTTGGCAGTGCTGCCTTGGGTTGAGCTTTTGTTCTTCTCAGGAGGTCTGTGTAAATGTGAGATAAATACCTCTCAGTGGGAGGTAAATACCTCTCCCTGACCTGCATCTTTACTTTCCAAACCCTGAGACAGACCCTGTCACCAGCTCCTCACTGTGGGCAGTCCCCTAACCCAGGCTCTGCTCCCTTGCAGGACGATGATGTTGAGACAACCAAAGTGGAAATGCTGAGGCTTGCTCTTGCACGGAACCTTGCACGAGTCATCGTCAAAGAAGGCACCGTGGAAGGGTCTTGAAGACTGCAGGGTGTTCCTCTTTTGCTGGGCCTTGCTGTACATAAACTGACTTTTTCTAAGAATAAATGTTTTGTTTTGCAGATTGCTTGGTCATTTGTTTTTGTCTTCTAAAAACAACTTTACATAGGCTTTTTTTTTACCTTTTATGAAGGAGCTGCATCACAATGCTATGTCTGCTTGTTCCAGCTTGGCCTGGCAGCCCTCCCCTGGTGAAGTGAGCCTCACTAAGCTGTTCCTTGGATTTTATGTTTTCTTTGCCTCTTAACACCCAGAACTGAAATGAAGGCCACCTCTTAAACCCAGTAGGGTTTTAGAAACAGCAGTCTCTCTATTTTTGCCTAGGAAGGTCTTGAGTTGATAGTTTGAGTTTGAGGATTTCCAGAAGCAGCATTGCACTGCAGAAGCCATCAAGAGAAAGGGCCAGCACAGAGCCAGATAGGGAAAATGATTTATTCAACATGCAGCAGCACAAATGCATTGAAGATATATGTACAGGTAGGATTGCTGGGGATGAAGCAGGAACCTCACCCTACAGACAAGGAACATTCATAGTTTAATTTCCAAAGCAGCAGGACCATGGTGCATGTCCAGGTGGCTGCTGCTGTTCACAGAAAGCACCTGTGCTCTCCTGCCTTCCTCCAAGTCACAGTGAGATCCATGTGCAGGGAAGTGGTGACCCTGCCCCTCAGGACACCACCCAGGCACTGCCCCCATGCCTACTGTGTCTAAAGTGCTGGCAAGAACACGTATGAGGCAGAAAGAATTCTCTCCTTGTCTCCCACTCCATCAATTTTAAACAGCTTTCTTTAGGATCCCAATAACCCATCCCTCTCCCCTGCCTTCTGCATCAGGGAGCTGACAAAGTTGAGCTCTTCACAGGCTTCAGACCAGGACAAGCTTGGATTCCACTTTCAGGGGCTCCTGCAGCGTCCTGGTGCCTCTGATGAGGACACCAGCTTGTGAATCCCCTGCTTTTCATCTCTAGGGATTTTTACTCTGCAGCACAGTAAAGAAAATTCAATTATGAATAACTGCAAGCTGTGTTTGCAGCAATGGTTTTACAGCCACCATTCATTCCAGCATCATGTTCTCCTGTGGAGTTTTCCCACATGAGGCAGGAGCCTCTGTGTACTGCTTTTCTCTCTGCTGCTCCCACTCCACGTTTGAGAAGCGCTGTTGCTTGACAGCCCTGCTGGAAATGCAGAGCCGAGTGTTCAAGGACTGAGCAAGCACCCCTCTGTGCTTGTGTCAGTGGGTGCTAAAAACTCCCATTAATTTACAACCGTCTGTCTCAGAGCTCACTGAGGCACTGCTTGAGACTGGAAACTGAGAAGAAGGAAGGGGCTGCTGGAACCAAGTTTTGATGATTTAAACCTTATTTCTGGGAGGTTGTAGCTAAGGGATCAGCTCTTCTGTTAACACTGATGTCCAGCAAAACTGCTTCCCCTTTTGTGGGGACAATTGCACTTTGCCACTTAATACAGGGAACAAAGAAAATGGGACATTAACCCAGCACATGCCCCATCACAGCCCGGGGGAGCCTCTTCCTTTCTCTGCCTGTTTGTTCTGTTTTAATAGCCTACGGCTCTATTATTTACATCTTGTAGGTCATTGTACTCAGCAATAAAACAGTATTTGACTATACCAGTAACACTGCCTGCATGAGGGGACATGAGAGGCATCTCTCCTTATCCCTGGATTCAGTCACTGGCCCTAACTAGTGATTGTAGACAGTTCTGTGCTCCAGGTGCTGTCCCCTTTCTAATACTGACCAATACCCTCCACCCCTTTTTCCTCCTCACTATGCATTTCCTCCTTTCCCCACACTATGGAATGCAATAAAGGCAAAAAAAACCCAAACCAGTGTAACCATTTGCAGACAAAACTCAGCCCCAGTGCCCCCAAATGGACGCCCCAGGGTGGCAGGCAGCAGTGTAAAATAAATATAACAAGTAAAGATACAGCAGTATGGCACACATGGAGCAAGGGGCTGCTTACACAGGCCCTTGGGAATGAAGCAGGAGAGGGGGAAGGGAGCTAAGTGCTATTTCAGTGTAAAAAAGGAAGCATTCCCTCACAGAGCAGCGTTATTGCTCAGCATGCTCACGGCCCATGTGGCACAGGGAGTCCCAGTCCCAGGGAGGGCTCTGTCAGGGCTCTGCGCTGAGCTCGCGGCATCATCACCCCACAGCCTGTCGGGATCTCTGGGCAGCAGTGCAGGAAAAGCCAACTAAACCCCCTTCTGCTGACAGGTCTTCCCTCAAAATACAATAACTTCAAGTTTAATAGAGTGGAAGATAGAACCAGATTCACCCAGAGGTCAAGGTAAAAGCAGCCAGCACTGCCTGTCACTGGCTGCCTTTCAGTTCATGCTTGGCATAAGTGTTCCAGGGCCCCTTCAAATGCGGGGCACAACATTCTGGACTAAAGCTACAAGCAGAGTGGTCAGGACATGTAAACAAAGCTGAACATCACCAGTGGATAGCATGTGTGTCCCTCCCCACGGCACATCCATTCCAGTCCTGTGGGATCCTGCCCTGGTCCTGTCAGAGTCTCTGGCAGTGTCCTAAGGTCATAGATTCCCCCACTGCTCTACCGGGGGAAACTGATCCACTTCGCCCACTTCTGTGCTGGGCTGATCTCCCAGGGTGAAGGTCAGTCTGTACCTCAGCCTCACCTTCTCCTGCAGGAAAGACAAAACCCAAAAGCAATGTGAGAACAGTCCCAGCTCAACAGCCCTTCACAGTTACAGAGAGCACAAGACTTCTTTTGTACAGAGCAGGGGCAGGAGGGCTCAGGTTAAGTTCATTAAGTTCAGCTATTTACAAAACCTGACTTATTCACCTTACTCTTTCTATACCAAAAAACTTTTACAGCTTAGCATGGAGCAGAACGAGAAAAGCATAAATGACCTCTGAGCACAGACCTGACCAGCTGCTCATCTGCTCTCCAGAGCCTAAAGACTGCTGCTGGAAAAGTTCCAAAAATTAAATTTCTCATCATGTGGAAGAAGGTAAAATATTTCTTGCTCTGAAAAATGCCTTGCAATACAGTAAGGATGGAAGCAGCCCTTCAATGAGGGTGCCTTCATGCATCCACAAAGTATTTTAAACATCCACTAAACCCCTCTGACATTCATCCTTTTATCTCAGAACTTTCAGCTGATACTTGAAGGGCACTTTTGTTGTAATTCTCAAGTATAAACATTTAAATTTGTCACACAATTAGAAAGTCCTTCAGCTTTGGGCTTTCAGAGCTGGCTGATTGAATAAGTGACTACAGCAAGGAAAAACAGCTTCTCAGATGCTCCTAGCATCAGCAGCAGAAAGGAAAGTGTCAACTCCGTTGTGTCCCTGGTCACAGGTACTTCCCCAGAGAATGATGGAACAGACATGATCTGACATTTGTCTGTTGGTTCATCAAAAGTACTGCTACAGCACCAGTTAATTTAGCATTGATCTAACTGTCAGCAAAACCAGGCACGTTCAGTGCACAGGACAGTCAAAGTCCTGATGCAGCTTTGCTACCCTTTAAAGCTGAGCCTGACATGATCCTTGCCCTTTTGCTGGAAGAAGTGTACTGCCCCTTCTCATATCTCTCCCTGCTAAAGACTGCTGGGAAGAGCCTCCTCTAGGCTGAACTGAAACACCAACATTCCATAGTAACCACTTCTGAAGGGCACATTAGAATCACAGATAATTAAGGTTGGAAAAGACCTCCAAGATCATCAAGTCCAAACTTTTAGGAACAAACAGCTGTAGCTGCTCAAATGTTTGGTCCCACCCCTCCACAGAGTTCAGCTGATATCAAATGTGTCTGAAGAGGGCAGGAGAAATCCCACTGCCCCTCTCACCTTCGCAGGATTTGCCAGAAGCATGACCTGGGTGATGGCAGCTGGTGGCTGGATGGGATTGAACGGAGACAGCTCAGTGCCAGAGGGTGGCTGTAGCTTCACTTTCATGGACTGCAAGTGAAATAGAGAGCAGAACCTCAGGGATGATCACCTGCCTTGGGGACAATGAAGGATGCATGCACAGGCTGAGGGGACAACAGCACACATCCAAATGGAAGAGAATCAACCCACAAGTGAGGATGAGAGAACAAGAGCCAGCCCAGCTCACAAAAGACAATATGAACAGGCATCTCTTGAGTTATCCTGTTCGTTGTTTTCTGCCTCTGACAAGAACTTTTGTGTTCTGGAAAGGGGCAGAGCACAGCCTATGGAAAGGTCAGACCAGGCCGTCCCAAGTCCCTGGATGCAGTCTCTGTCCTGCTGTCCCTACCTTGGGCACGGCTGCCTGCAGCACGATGTTCCTCACGGGCAGGGGCGCTGTGTTCAGCATGGACACCACCACAACCAGCACATCCGAGCGTCCCGGCGGGCACTCCCTGGCAAAGTGCAGCAGGATCCGGAAGCCGTTCTTGTCATAGGCTGTCACGGGCAGGGCACTGCCTGCCACAGGGAGAGAAGGGAGAGGATCCAGGTTCATGCTGCAGCACACGGTGTGAGGCAGCACAGGGCATTGGGATGTTCGGTTGGAGCTGCTCATCCCTTCTCTCTATTTCATGAGCTTTGCCAAGAAGCTTTGCCTTCAAAAAAATATCCAGAGCAAAGTGAAAAACCTGAAATACTTACTGGGTTTAATGGATTCCAAGGGAACGTGGACATTGGCCAAAGAAATTTCAGGTGCTTTCATGGGACTGCCTTGCTGCTGGAATGATGCTGGCTGGAAGAGAGGACTTCCTGACCCAGCAGTGCAGCTGCTCGGGAAGGGAGCTGGAGGGGCTCCAGAGGTAGTGGCTGGCAGCCCTGCAGGTGCTGCTAATGGGCCAGAGGTGACAGTGCTTGGCAAAGTAACGCCAGGGAACACTGAAGGTGTCACCATGCCTTGGGTGGCAGTCCTGCAAAAGAGACAGAAAAGTGGTACATGGAGCTGGAAGTGAAGCAGGAGTTTCACCAATACCCAGAGATAACAACACATCACAAGGACAAAGCAGCAGCCTGGAGTCAGGCTGAGTCTGTGACTCTGCATGGACTGCCATGAGGAGAACTACAAGGACAGGGGTGGTGGTTGGGTGGGGTCATTTCTATAAGTCAGGAAGGAAACAAGGCCTCTGTACCTCAACAGCTGGTTCCCTTTCACACCACAACTCTGGATCAGGCAACAGTACAGCTGTGTGTTCTGCCTGCCTTTCTCTCCCAGAGGTAGGAAACTTGTATTAGTTTGTAAACTGAAACCTCTGAGAAGAAAAATACCAATTCCACATTTCTACCAAACCAGAACTGAAAGTCACCCTCAGAACTGGCACTGCAATGAGCTTGGCTTTCTAACTGCAGAGCAAAGCAAAGTCAGGACTTCTGCTTACCCTTTGGCTTCTTCAAGGAGTTGTCCCAATGCATCCATCTTATGTGACATGTTGCTCCCCACAGACGAGCTGAAGTACCCAGAAGAAGCTGGAATAGTCTTAGGAGGCCCTGCAGGGGCAGCTGGTACAGCAGGAAATACAAATGGTGCTGAGTTTGCTGCTGGGATGTTGGGAGCAGTCTGGGAGGCTGGGAAAGCAGAAGGCAGTGTGGCTGATGTCCCACACGTGGTCTGTGATGTGTGATGGAGAAGAGGGTTTCCTGCAGAGTTGCAAGCAACAGTCGCCATCTTCGGATTAAAGAAATCCAGGTCCAACTGATCATTCTGAAAGAGAGGACAAGCAGATGCTCTAACTCACTGCTGGCCCTGATGCAGAGATGGCACTGCTCTGTTAGAGGGACAGAGGTTTACCACAAAAACAGGTACTAGGTGACAAGCAGCAAACTCTGCAGCCTAAGTCAGGGCTACAGCTGATCTGTAATTTAAGCAAAGCAAGGACTAACATCATAGGGACCAGATGGGACACTGACAAAGCCAGGTTCAGGGACACCTACTCTGTTTAAAGACAGCTATCCCAGAGATTAGGGCTAAGCCCCTTTGCCTGTGTGTGTGACCACATGATTCTCCAAGGTGACAGTGGGTCCTGAGACCTCCCAAAATGACAATCTCTCCCTCCCTCCCCTTCCCTGAGACTCCTCCTTTGTACCTCAAACATGCTCCACTGGTTGTTTTCCGAGGTCTCCTTCCCTGCTGCAGGGGCTGGATCATTCAGGCCTGTAGGGAAAAACAACAACAGGAGAAAATGAATTCAGTGTCATTCCTTGGCTGCTGTTTCAGTACCATCAAAACTTGATTCAGCTTTGCCAGAGCCCAAGAAGCTGATGAAATATCGAGATGGACTGCAAGTCTACAATGAGGAAGAGACTGACAGCTCCAGCAGCCAACACTCATGCCCTGCACACAGCTCTTCTAACCCATTCTGATTAGCACTGCCTTCTGCTGTTCACATCTGGGCTCCACAGACAGGCATCCTGCAGGCTCCTATGCACAGCCCCTCTGAGGCCCCTTCTCTTCAGCACAACCCCACAATCAGGGCTTCATCTGTCCCAAACTTCAGTCTGTACAAGCAGCATGTCCCAGCAGCCCCAGAGATTAGACTGCAACTGCACTGAACAGTTGCTTTCTTGCAGCCAGTTCTGGGTAAAGATTTTAAAACTGACTCACTGGCCAGGTCTAACATTCAGAATGATGCAAGGGAGTGTTCCCTGCAATCCAGGAACATGGAGAATGCAGAAGTAGCCTTTGTTAAGATGGATTGAGCAGCCCTTTTGCAGGCCCCTCAGCATCTTACCCAAGCACAGGAGTTCCTCATCCAGCAAGGACAGGGAGTTGGTTGTGCTGCCCTGCTGAGCAGGTGCTGTTTCCACCTGGCTGGAGGAGCAGCTGCGCAGCGGCACGAACGTCTGGGGAGGAGGAGGAAGGATGGGGATCTCAGCTGGGCCAGGGGCTGTGCTGGGGGCTGCTGTCAGGCTGCTGGCTGGCATCACAGGTGGCGGGGTGCTGGTGACATCCAGTCCAGCAAGGTCAATGAGGGTGTTGAGATTATTGGTGGAGTTACTCCCTGCAGAAGACAAGAGAAGAGCACTACTAGGAAAGAAGGTAAAAGGCTCAGAGCAAACTCAGTGTGCAGAAGAAATTAGCAGAGAGGTGGTTTAGATCCTCATCTGAGCATGGCTTATGGCTCTTTGTAACAGAGGAAGGATATTTGCTATCCGGACTATGTAAATCAACACAGATACTTAAAGAATTTCCACATGAAAATCTGCTGCAACCACAGCTTCTTCCCCAGTGCTTCACAATTCACGATCTCTTCAAAATCTTTTGAAATCAGATGAGGCTTTGGGAGATCCGACAACATTATAATAAACAGAGGCTGAGAGCTGAAGGAAATGCATACCATCTCAATCCTCATATTTAGAACAGTCTTGTCTCAGTAAGATGTTGCCAGGGAGCAGCAAAAATGTTTGAGTCCAAAATGGCAATTCTGTCACACTCCTGTCCAGAGCATTCAATAGGGAAGCTGAAATGTGAAGTGGGCAACTGGCCTGAATTCACAAAACCAGGAAAAGGACACCTGGTCCAGCTGCTACTCTTCAGCTCTTGTGTTTTTGATAAAATTATCTTCTTACACATTACCATTAGGAAACAGGACAAATGTGGGGAGGAAAATGTATGAGAACTTCCAGCCATGCAAACTGCTCGCATGCAGTCATCAAAGCTTCAATGTCATCAAAGGTTTCAATAATATGGACTGAGCAATGGAGAATGCAAAGCTGCAGCACTGCTGCTCCTGTCCAGAATTGCTTATCCACTGCTCAGGAGCCTTCTTGTTCCCCTCTGATTCACAAACTGTTGAATTTTGTGAATTTAAGAACCATCAAATGCTACTTTAACAAAACAGGAAACATTGTTCACAATACTTAGAATTGCAGGAGTCAAACATTAAACTGGCTTCCCAGGAACTCACCTTCCACTACAGACATCCCAGGGAGATCCACTTCACCATTGATCACTTGCCCCTCTATTATTTTTTTATAGGAATTTATCACACGCGATAAATTGTCACTGGCCTGCAGAATATCCCCTACAAGAGACACAAAAATGACCTCCAAGGCTTCAGTCTCTTTGTTCCCACTAATGCCGAGTGCTCAGCTGTCAGCTAAATAATCAGCAAGAAAAACCACGGATATTTGGCTATGAGCTCCATCACTCTGCCTGTGCCACACTTCTATAAGCAATACCCTGACCTTTTCTAGCTCCATACACATTGCAATAACAAGAAAAAAATGAGCCCAAGGTTATTCCCCACAGCAACTCCCTTCCCCTCCCAAAGCAGCAGCTGTCCCCCATTACTGCTCCCATCCTCCTGAACCACCAACTTTACTATCCAGTCCTTGCCTGAACTGAAAGGATAAGCACAAAGAGGAAGCAGGAACAGGAACCCACAGTGAGGAGATGACCTTAGAGCTGACCCCTTACAAAGGCAAGGAGCACAAAAGCAATTTAAAAAGGACAAGTGTAGCTTAGTTTACCCAAACTGCTGTCATTATCCTCTGTCTCACTGGCCAGCTTGAACAGTGTCCGTCTTTTGGTTTCACACCTTTCATAGAGCTCCTGGAAGACAGATTAGGACAAAGGGTTTCACCAGCCAGGAGCCACTGCCAGCAGCACCAGTCAGCACAGAACAATCCTCAGAATAGACCAGTGTCACAGTGTTCACTGTGCCAGTGTGACTGCACAGCCAGAATGGCCCTCTGTACCCAGCCCACAATGCTGAGCAGCATTACATGAGCCTGGGGTAACACAACCTGCATTCCCAACACATCTCTCTGTCCTTCCTCACTTCAGTACTTATGGCCAAGTTCTAGTCCAAAAGAGATGTTCCCTCCTCGTATAGTAGTCCCTAAAAGCTTGAGGAAGAGCAGAATCATGCTTCAGCAGTTAGGCTTCAATTATGCTGCACCCACTGAGTCCGCAACCACACAGCAGAAAGGTGGCAATAACAAAATGGTTCACAGAAACAAACAAGTTTCTTAAGTATCTTACCACTGTTTAAAGATGCTATCCTTAAAAAGAAGTGGGTTTAATGTTTTTAATAAAATAATGTGCAATTCTTAAAGGCTCTGGGCCTGCCAAGTCATCCTTGGTGGTTGTTTCGATTTTCACTTTGCTGATGTTATCCTAACCCAGTAACACAAGCTAAAACTCTTCCTCTGAAGGGGAGGGACTATTTTCTACCCCACTCAGCCTTTAGTTTATTCATCCACAGTGCTGCAAAGGATAGCAGCAATCTGCAATGACCTGCAATCCGTGTGTCCTTATAGGACACAGAATTACAAACTGAAGCTTCTTGGTTCTGCCACCCGGCACCTATGAACAGCTGTACCTCATTTCAAGCATACATGAAACTGAGCTACTCCCCCACTCAGTCTTTTGGTGAAAGGCACTAAAAATATAGGTATTTTCTTGTCTGCTGTTTGCAGCAACTGCTCTTGTTTCTCACCACTGCTCTCCATTTAACTGCAGTGTTTGTATTTCTCTGCAAAACTCAAGTCTATAAGAAAGGACTGACTCCAGGACTGCTGGGAAGAAGGAGCAGCTCAGACCCACCTTCATGAGCTCCCTGTCAGCCTCTGATGAGTCCTCTTTGCTGTAATGAACCAGCATCTCATTCAGCAGCTTCACATTGTTGTTCACCTCCTCCAGCGTGTGCATGCGCTTTGTCACCTTCTGGATCCGAGCCTCATCCTTCAGAGTGAAAAGCACAGACAGAAAGGGTGAGCTTCCTTCTCAAAGTTCACAGTAGCACAACCACAGGTATTATCTGCAAACATGTCAAGTAATTGCTGTTTAAGCTTAAGCTAGAAAAAAGCAAACAAAACCCTTCTTCGTTCATGTGAAGCTTTGTTTATTTTATTGTCCTTTCACCACCATACTGAAATTACAGGCAACTCCACATTTCCAAGAAGTCTCATTAAATAGACCTCAGTGTGTAATTACACCACTAAAAAAGTTTCCAGAAGTTCCTTTCTGACCTTTTCAGAAGATTTTTTTTTGTTCACTTGATGCCATTTAACAAATGAGATGTGTCTGAAGCAAAACATTTACTAGGAACAACAAGCACACTCTGGTGGAAAATGTCCACCCATCTCTGATTGAAGATTCCTGACGACGTAGGAGAGCCTGCCCTGGGGGTAAGAGGAGCTTGAATGAAATATCTTGGGTAACCTATACAACTACTAAAGTCCAGAAGGTATCCTTTTATTTGCCAGAATCCCAGTGAGTAATTTCCTGACTTGAGTTTGGAACAACTGCCATGGGTGGATGCAGCACAGCTCTATAAACAGGAAGGTGTTTCCATGAACTTGTTTGTGAGAAGATCCAGTCCAATGACTCAGTCCTCAGCATCCAGGAGTGGTACCACAATGCTCCCAGCAAACCTTGATACAAAATCCCACTTTGAATGATGGGAATGTGTTTATTTACAACAAGGGACATTCAATTCCTGCTCAATCCTCCACCAGAGACATCAACTGTAGACATTTCTGTGACATAAACATCTCCTAGGCACAAGCTAGAGACCAAATCCTAAGCTCTCCACCATTTGAAGTCAAATTGCTTAAAACCTGGAAAGCAGACTGCTGGCCTGAACCAATCCTACAGGAATTTCTTACCTCTTTTACCATAGATTTTATAAGTTTGTTGGCCTCTTGTAAATCATCTGGGTTTTTGCTTTTCAGCAGCTTGGCTAAAAGCTGAAAGACAAGAAGATGATAGTCAGGAAACAAAGACCCTTGAGCAAAGGGAAAGGAATCTATATGAACAATTCAGGGGAAAGGGGATACAGCCCAGTATTACAAAGCTTACACAGCTTCCATAGTTACAGGGACTTCAGCAGGAGTCATTTAGAGTTTATTATCTATGTGAGTCGCTGCATTCCTACTTTTATACAGAACATATTCTGTGAAATCTCAGAGACTTTTGGCACTAGATAATTATTACTCCCATACATTATTTTTCCTCCATTCTCTGCTACCCAGTACTTCAGCAGGATGGCACTTTAACAGCAGTAACCCCATAATGGTAACACAGACAAGGTCTTAACTGGAACTTTGGGTTAAGCAGGTGGACAAAGCACTGAAGCCTGCAAAAGTAGAGACTATCCCTCCCCCAGATAAAAGCCACATTATTATACTTTGCTTCCTTATTCTAAATGTGCATTGAGGAATCACTTTTCATTAGTGATTTTGACAGAAGTCTTCACTGTACCTTGGATTTCTCCTCGTCATCAAACACTGGGTTCTTGGGACGAGGTGGTGGGGAAGGGATCAGTGTTCTGTCTGCAGGAATCACGGGGTCAAACATCACAATCCCTGAAAGCAGAGAGGGAACCCCTGTGGGTCAGCACACACACACCAGGCAGGGCACACAGGTACTCCCAGGCTGCTGTCAAAGCCAACACACATCTGCCCCTGACACTGCCACGCTGCTCCAGTGAACAACACATCCAAATCCCTGAGACGACTTTTACCTGGATGTTCTCCCAACCTCACAACATGAGCTAAAACTCTCCCTCTTGAAGGGGAGGAATAATTTTCAGCCCCATTCAGCTTTTAGTTTATCCATCCACAGTGCTGCAAGGGACAGTTATGACTTGCAGTCTGTGTGTCCTAATTGGACAGGATGGTTTCCACTGCTTTCATGGAATCTATTTTTCTTGTGAAGCTACTGCATTTTTTTATTGTGCCTACACAAGAAATGTGTGTCAGCTGAACTAAAGGAACAGCTGCAAAGCCATTTAGTTAAAAGAACACAAAAAGCTACTTGGAAGTTCTTATTTCACTTTAAACTGGACTTGCTCAAATCATCTAATAACTACTTCCACCAAATAAAAGGCCCTTCAAACCAAAACAAAAGTATTTGCAAGGTATTTTGCTAATTTAGTTACCAGAGCAAACCCAACCCTGCCCAAGGCATTTACACATAATGAAAAGCTTTTCAGAGAATTTCTCCCTTGTTCAATCTCCCCTCAGAGCTTGCTTTGACCCCATTTAATTAGAAGCTGTATATTTTGTGACACTCTTGCTCAAAGCCCAGGCTGGAGAGAATGCATGAGTGAGCAGTTGACTCCCTACCTTGTCTCTTCAGCATGTAGTAGGCATCCTTGATTTTGGATTCCTCTGGCAATGCCACAGTCCAGCTATACAGCAATTCAATGACTTTGGACTTCACCTTCTCTGAGACTCGGTCTCCCAGGTACTAAATGTGGGAAAAAAGATCCAAATTCTTCATGATCTTAATTTCCTTTTAAAAATAAAGCTCTGCAGAAGCTCAGTGAAATAAATTCAAAGGTGTACAATCTAAGTTCCAAGATGATCTAAGGTACATCACATTAGGAGGAAAAATTGCTCCTCAAATAGATTTGAAATAACAGTGAAGAGAAGCTTTGTGATTAACTTCAGCAAAAGAAAAAGCAGCTATTCTGCTGGCTCCAGGATTTTGCTATTTTAAAAATTACAGCAATACAGAGAACCACCCCCTCCTCTGTCTTATGGGAAAGAATCTGGGAATGCATTGCTGCATCAATCACACCATAGGGAAGATTTTCAGCACATTAAACTCATCATGAATGTTGAGGGACTTGGTCTGGCACTCTTTACACAATAAGTAAGGAGAATGAGGACTAGAGCTCCATGGTATGTTGTCAAACCTCTTGTTTTAACCTCTGCATCACATTTCTCTTCTACCATCACAGGAATTCTGTTTTTTAAAATAACGAATTTTAGAAGCCCTTGAGGTACATGAAGGATTAGAACCCAGAAACTGCACAGTGATGGCAAATTAGTACAATTTCCCAAGAAATTTAGTAAGGCATAAAAAAACCCCAAACAACAAGAGCTTAGCTAACAAATGCTCTTGAATATAGACTAATAAGTGCAATGAGCCAAACAGAACACTGCAAATATTTTGGATGCTGCCTGTAGCTTACAGAGGTGAAAGAAAAAGCAGCTACAGCTGTAAGGCTCAGGGACTAACCTTTGGAGACACAACTTTTATTAACTCGTTTAAAAAGCGAAATTTCCCAACTTCATTATGAAATCTTCTCCCACAATTCTTCATACAAGCTTCCAGCACCTGCATTCAAGGAACAGAAACACGGGCTGAAAGCAACACCAAAACCCTACAATAACAGTGTGTGTTCTGCTTAGAGGGGAGGTGAAGGGCCCCTGGCAGTGAGACAAGTATTCCTGCTCCATGCAGACATCAATCTCCCATCTTTAGGGATGACAGACACATGAAGGCAGGCTGGTGTCCTGACATCAGCCAGGTATATCTGTGTCTGTTTTATCTCAATACTTGGCCTCAACAACAAACACAAATCTTGCCTGAAGAGAACAAAGGAAAGAAGCTCAAACTAACTCAGAGTTGTTTCCAGACACTTTAGGGATGGAACTGTGCTCCCTCCCAGGGATGAGGACACACAGCCCGCAGATGAGCCCATGGACACACCCTGGGCCCCCTCTACTCCACCCAGGTGATGCAACAGGATACATGCCTGGATTTAAGAGGAGGGGTAAGGACTACCTACTGTCAGGGCTTGGACTGCCTCCCATTCCTGTGGTGACTGGATTTTATGAGCCAGGAGTCTCACAGCTATCTGCGGCCTGGAACAGAGCAGGCAAACACCATGGAAGACTTTTACACTTTCACAATTTCTGCTGTTTAAAAAAAGTGTCTTGCAAGTAAAGATTTTAAAGATGTGAAGCCCTACCACCACTATCAGCGATAACCCCATTTTACACACTGGCAAATGGAATAATTTTGGCCAGATGAAAACCCTGGAGCCGCAGAACCTGAAATTAAAAGCAGATCAGAATTCCCAGTTTCCCAGTGCTCAGTCTGGATTAGCCACGCTGCCTTTCACAGGAGAGGCAGCACCTTCTCTCTGTTGTAACCAGCTCTTCCTTGTGATATCAGTATATATAAAAGAAAATATAAATGTTTGATAATGGAATTACACACTTTAAACTGTGAATGTAATTTATTAAGTCTACAGCAATTTGTGACACCCACCCTTCAAGTTCCTTGTTGATTTGGTCACAGAATCCGATGATGTATTCCCAGTCTTCTTGCCTGTTGGATGGGTTGGTGGCTTTATCTTTGGCAAGGGAAAGAGAATATATTACCAATCAAGAGAAGAAACAATATAAAAGGTCCTACATTTCCTAGAGAAAAGCATCTGACATCCATTGCCAGCTCTAAAAAAAGAGAAAGAAGTTCACATGAGGTATGTCTGTTCAGGGAAAAGGGTGTGTCCAAGCTAAGACATCCAAACCAGTAAAAACCACTGCTTTCCAAAGAGAACAGGTGCCCAAATCTCAAGTATTTAGAGACAGGCTATTCCCATATCCTAAATGAGAGCACAGGATAAAATATTTCAGCTCACAGTTTCCTCTGCCTGAAATGCTGTGTCTTTCTATTTGGCTGTAACATTAAACTTTTTAAAGGTTAAACCCTCACACTTTTTACATATGAAATTATTTTTGTATGCCCTGGGAATTTTGCAGAATCAAGAGCTGGAACATCAGATGTTTAATATCAGTCATTCAGCATTAGCATTGCTTTTGGAGTGCCAGCTGATTTGATTGATGCCTTAGCATTTCTCCTGGGATTTATGAACTAAAATTTATTATTATATATTGAGTTCTTCTTGCAAGTAATAAACACTACAGCCTGCACCTGATCAGGAATCATACATGCTGAAGCCAAGAGACCAACGTTTCACTGACAGAGCTATTTCAGTCCCCTGAAGGATCCTCCCTTAAGCAGCAGGACCTCACTGACTGCACTGATTGCAGAGTAGTGAGGCTATCAGCATCTCTTTGCTTATGAATGCATCTGCTCCATGTATTTTACTTAACCCTGATGCAGAATGAACAGAGCAGATTCCTGCTTTAACCTAATTTTCCAGCCAAGATAACCAGGTATGATGGTTTTTCTTTCTTGTAAGGAAAGAAACAATGCACTGTACCTGCCCCTATACATGTAAGAGCTGGCATTTAAGAAACCTTCCTAAAAATTTTAATATAATGGAAAGAGGTTTAGGAAATATTGCTAAGTCAGATAGTATAGAGCAGGGGATGAAGGGCAGGAAAAATCCCAGCACACATCCCTGTACTTTCATCTCAGAGGGAAGCATAACAAAACAAACACATGCTGCATTACCAAGTGCCATTTTTTGTTATCATTAAAACATATCCTTTTGCCTTTCCAGAGACAGCTGAACAGCTGTCAGGCATCTACTCCAAACCCTCCCTTTCCCAGTGCACCTCAGCCCTCCTGCTGTGCCCATCCTGCAAGGTTTGCTCAGGTTTTCCTCCCCATGATACTTGTAAAGCAAGTAAATTTTTCCATGGATTGCATGGTAAAATATTCCACTGGTCAATCTCTGTGCCCCCTGCTGACCTTCATGGGACCCTAGATAAGCAGAAGACAGCAGCCAGGGAGGAATAACTGCAAGATAACATCCTCTAGAACTTGCTGAGCTACCAGGCTGGTTTTAAACGCCAGAGATTCAAGGGAAGCTCAGTTTAAAAAAACAACTTCTGCAGAGCCAAACAACTGTTTGGAACAGTTGTTCCTGGCGCCTAAATCTTATCACCACATTTCCAACTGATGAACACCTTGGAAGCATCATGAAACTAAAGCCTCTTCATGCAAGTCAAACAGCACTGTCGTAATTTGGTGCTCCAAAGCACCTCTTGTGCTCGGCAGGCCCAGAAGAAAAACATTCAGTTCCTGGCTGGAATTAAGGGAATTTACTTAAAAAATGCAGGAGGAGCACAAACAGATAAGGACACACAACCAACTGGACTCTGTTGGCTGCACATCCTAAAATTAGGAAAATTACGTGGTACAAATAGGGAAATGTAACTAAGATTTTCATGTTCAAAATATTAATTGCAAAGCTGCTCCAAATATCTCCAAAAACTTTTTGCAATGACACTGGATTATTTCATGTTCTCAGACTCATCTAAGATTTTTCTGCAAAATCTCTGACACGAAGACAGTCAAGTCTCAGAAGAAGAGAGTGACTGCCAAAGGGAAGTGCTGTTCCACATGAAGAAACTCCCTATTTCCAACATGCATAAAACCTCCATATGAAATTTTGGTTCATAAAAGTTAATGAGCTTGATCACAACTCCTGCTCTGGCTCTGGAGATTGATGTGTTTGCATGGCACAACACAACAAGGTGTATGGATAGCTGTTCCCAGTCTCAGCACAGCCACATGAACTCAGCATCCCAGAGGAGTGGAATCACCTCACTTCACCTGTCCAGCCCTACAGCAAGCTTTGTCATGTCTATCAAGTTGTGACTTAAAATCCTTTCTATTTTTATGAAGAATGCTTAAAATGTGGGCAAGGAGCTCATCTGTGCTGCTTCATAAATATGCTTCAACCCTTATGTGAAAAGATTCACTCCAGGATGAAGATGATGCTCTGGAATATCAAGTCCTTGGCTCTTCTGTTGAAACTGCCAACCATGTCCCATTTGGCACCAGTTATTTGCTTCCAGAGACACTTGTCCACCTGGTCCCCTCTTGAAAATCCCGTTTCACACAGGCAACCAAATGAATCTAAACTAGCAATCTGGGGACTGTAATCTTGGCACTACCCCAGTCCTGCCACCACTTCTGTCTCAGTTTTCAGGTTTTTTTTAATGTGCTCAGGACAAACAAAGCTGCATCACACCCACCCTATCAGAGCCCCTCAGGTGCTCTGCCAGACTGAAATGCTAATGAGGTAATATTCAGATTAATAATTAGATATGAAACAAAGGTGTTTGTTTTCTCTAGAGATAAACGATACTGGAACACAGAGAACACAGAGCAGCTGGAAGGGAGAGAACCACAGACCATTAACTGGCTGGTAACAAACACTCCTCTTTTCCTGGGTTCACTTCTCTACTGAAATAAGCCAAAAGCCACCCCAACAAAGAATTCCCCAGGTCAGGCTTAGCCTCTGATCCCCAGCCCAGGCATGACCAGTCTAACAGTCAGACTCTGCAGTCATGGACAGAAAAGAATGCTGAGCCAGATAAACCAAGGAAAAAAGAAATTAAGACAATTATATTTTATCCATTTGCATCTGTTCCACAGTGGAACACTGCCTGAGACTGACATGAGTGGGACACAAGAAGCTTCCTTTCGGATGCAGTAGAAAAAGCAGCTCCAGTTGTGTTTGTACAACTGACATTATCTCCTAACCTTCTTCTGTTTCAGCTCAGAGCAGAAGCAGAGTCTGCCAGCCAGGAGGGGACAGGACAGGAAGGATCACCTTCTCTCACCCCGGCTGCCTGGAATGAGGCAGGACATGCAGATGCCAGATCATCCCAGGCTGAGGCGCAGATGCTGCTGCAGCAGCAGGACACGAGGATGATGTTACTTCATGGGTCTGTGACTCCACCTGATGCCAGAAGCAGAGCAGCAGAAGGCTGCACACCACCACAGGGAAAAAAAAAAAACAAACCAAAAAACCAACATTTTCAGTAAGAAATTCTCCATCTTCCCGTGGCTGGGAAGTTGGCTGTGCTGCTGAGCCATTCCCTTAGGAAGGGCACAGCATGGCACACCCTCAAGGCTGGCATTAGCCACGGCTTTGTCACGATTACAGAAAAAACCCCTCGGGAGGGCAGGTGAAAGCCGAGAGCTGCAGCAGCTCTGGCTCCCAACCTCCCAACTCTGCCGGTAAATCCCGGACACGGAAAGCTCCACGCTCCCTGCGATGGGAGGGGCGATACAGCCACACCACCAGCGGTCACTGTAGCAGTGACCTGGCATAAAAGCATCCTCCGAAATCAGAGAGCAGCACTCAAGCCTTGAAAAATGTGTGCCCCTCTGCAATCAGGCTCGCTGCAATGCTTCTCACAGTGAGTAAGGCCTTTGCAACTCTTCCCTTTCGCCCCTTGGCCAAGGACACATCACCTCTCCCTTAACTTCCTCAATTAAAAAATATCTCCACAAAACCAGCAGTCAGGAAGCATTCCAGGCTATACAACCCAAAATATCCTTCCTACTAGAGATATTTTCACACACAAACTGAACTGGGTGAGTCAGCTCTCCTCAGAGAAAGATTGCAAGGAAGGGATGTGGGTGTTTCTTCTTGTGTCTCACTGGCTACAACAAAAGATATTGACAAATTGTGGGAGTTCAGAGGAGGAGCAAAAACAGTAAGGGGTCAGAAGGAATTGAGCTAAAATGAGAAGAGCTGAAAACATCTTTCAGCCAGTAACTAGTCTAACAGATCATGAGAGCACACACATGTTTGAATTTTATATAAAAATATCAAGAAAGAAGGAGAAATATCTAGTCTTGTTTATGGAAGGATAGCTCTAAGGGTAACAGGTTTTGCACTCTGAGGTATTTGGGGTAATGACCATCTTCTGCTGTTTGCCCAGTGCCTGGCTACTTGGAACTTCACTTGCTACCATAATCAAACAAATAACTATTAAAAAAAAAAAGAAAATCTAGGCAACAGGCTATGATGGGCAGCATGGCCTCCCAGGGACAGCAGCAAGAGCTCCTGTGTGTGGAATATAAGAAAAACAATTACAGTTATCACTGGTTCATTCAGCAGTCACATCCCTGTGTTCTGTACAGCCAGAGCCCAAATGACATGGGCAGCACGGACAGATACACAGTCAGGGGAAACCCAGCAGGGGCTGGGCATCAACAAACAACAAAGGTTTGTCCCCTCTAACCTTTAAAGTACCTTATTCTGAAAAAGGGTTTCGATGTATTCCAGCCTGTACAGAATAGATACCCACAACTACCCTGAAACTGCAGCCAGGCATAAAGCAGGATTTGTCTACTTGAAAATCACAGTTGTGTAACACATAAATACAATTCACCGGGGAAACCCCACAATTCTGAACCTCACGAACAACCCTCAGGCTGTACACTCGGTGGGCCACAACCCAGGCAAGGGAACAGACGGGAGGGACAGACACGAACCATGACCCTTTAAGGACAGAAAAAGCAGCAGCCTGGCAGGTGCTGGGCAGGGCTCGCTGCAGCCATGCCCGTTGCCCACATCTCCCACGGGATCTGGTACCGGCCCCCAGCCGCTGCCGCGCCCCACACCGAGCCGAGCGCCGGCAGGGGCGGCCCCGGCTCTTCCCCTGGCACGGCGCGTGCCCGCTGTGCCGAAACTCCCCCGTGCCCGGGGGGCTGTGCCAACCCATCCCCAAGGCGCTGTCACCCCCCGGCCTCCCTGGGACGGCCTCGGGGCTCCCGCCCGGCTGAGGGGAGTGGCGGGATCGGGCGAGCGGAGGCTGCAGGGAGGCGCTGGGGAGGGGCT
>VXBI01005461.1:1005984-1067974 GCA_013397375.1 Toxostoma redivivum
GGGAGGCTCGGGGGAGGCGGGCCGGGAGCACGCGAGGGTGCGGGGAGGGTGTGCGCCGCACCGGGGGCACACGGGCGGGCCGCCCGCCTTTTCCTGCCGGGCTCATACTGGCACAGAACTGTCAAGGTTGGAAGAGACCTTTAAGGCCATCCAGTCCGACCGTGCACGCAACACTAATAACACTCACACCGCTCTAATCCCTAAATCACATCACGCAGGTGCAGACTCCTCTTGAGCAGCTCCAGGGATGGTGACTCCACCGCTCCCCTGCGCAGCCGCTTCCAATGCCTGGCCACAGGAACAGTGAAAAATGGGACAGAATCCCTCACTGAGCTGCTTGCCCGCTGCCACGTGATGCCTTCTCACATCTAGCATGTCCTTCTGAGGCGTGTTCACATCTGTCCACATCTGTCTGCATGTCTGTCACGACACAGCACGTGCACTGGGTTGCAGCCCGGCTTCTCTTGTTCCTTGCAGGATAATGCCGGTGAGATGGAGCCGCTACGACCCCAGCTACCTGGAGCCAGAAGTGAAAAAAGAATCGTATCAGAGACCTTTGGAGGAGCTGACTGAGGAGGAGAGGGAACAAATGGAGCTTAAGGCTGTTCGACCAATCAAAGCTGCTCCTCCCACTCTCTCCAGTTCCGTGTTCAGCGACCCTATGATCAGGTCAGAGAAAGAAGCAGCTCCTCCTCTCCAAAAATGCCTGGGAGCTGTGCTGCCCTCTTCTACCTTCCCCTGCTGGCTGCACATTGCCTTTTATTACAGCACAATCCCTATATTCTGGGTTAATTTTTTCCCATCAATGAGTCCATTGTCCTGGAGTGATTACAGATAATTATAGCAAATCTGGCAGCACCCACATTTAACCATGGGAACTACACAAAGGAATGGGGGTGGGGGGCTTATTTCTGTGAGTGATAGAATTAGAATTCATATCAGATCCTATCTTTGTGTTTACAGTAAATTCACCAATATGATGATGAAGAGTGGAAATAAAGTGCTAGCCAGAAGTCTCATGTCTCAGGTAAGAACTCAGGTTTCTTCTCACTGTTATGTTAAAAGTGGACAAAATGGAAGGCTGGGATGTCAAACCCACTGAAATTGGAAATTACCAGAACTTGGGTGGTCCATCTCTGTGATCCTGATGCATTTTACTCTGCCACATGTTGCTCGCAGCATGATTCCAAACTATGATTTGTTTGGTAAAATGTACATTGCCCCAGCCTCATTAGCTCACAGATCAGCAGGTGACAGACAGCAGCTTCATGGAGAACCTTCTCTTTCCGTCCTTCAGTAAACCTGTGTCCTTTTGTACTGCATAAATGCAGAGAATACCCTTAAAAAGCATAATTTTCTCTGAAGGTCATCTTTGCAGCTCTCTGTCATGCCTTACCCTCTGTACAACTTGCCCTTGAAGTCCCACAGATATGTCACCTACATGACACAGCTTTGAGCCTACTCTGACCCACAGGAACTGGTATTAACTGGTGGTCTTACCTGGTCTGTTCCACACTTGAAATCCCTTGAAATGGGAACACATTTTGCCCAAATGTTCCAAATTAACTGCTGATTCATTGTTACAGAAAGGCACACGGGCTCTGAGGTCTGGAGTGCAGGCTTTGCAGGGGAGGATGCTCAGTGCACAGACTCCTATTCCTGCCTCTACTTTGTCCCTGCCCTTCCCTGACTTCTGGCCCACATTTGTGCTGCTCATCTCTCTCACCCAAAATGCAATGATTGATAAAAGAGACTGAAGAGCTGGAAGAGGGTGAAGTAAAACTTGAGTTAAAGAATTCCCAATGGGTCTTTAGCCTCTGGGTCTGGAGGACCAGCTGCTCAGGTGAAAATGGGGTGCCTTTAAAATTGATATAACCTCATGGAGTGGGAGAATCCATCTGCTCTATATGTCTCCTTTCTTGCCTTTCTTCCAAGACTCTGGAGAACATTAAAAGGAAGCAGCTGGAGAAGTACCACAAAGCTCCAGAAAATGAGAAGGAGACAATTGAATGCAACCCCTACGTAATTTTCCACCAGGCTCTCAAGAACTGCCAGCCCATCATCGGGCTTAGCAACATCACCAGAGGAGGCAAAACCTACCAGGTGAAAAGAGGGGCTGGGAGCATATCTGATTGGGAGATAATTAGCTAGGGAGGCAGATATTTCCACCCTATCAGCTCAAGATCATCTCTCCCTGGAAAGATACACTTTGCATTCTGGAATAAAAGAGCACCTAGAAACTGTCCAAAATTAGGATCCCCCACCTCTGAGTATTGTGCTTCCCCTGTCACAGAATCACTAAGGTCAGAAAATACTTCTATGATTAATCAAGTTCAGACATTAATCAGCAGCAGTCTTGGTTCTCTGACTAGATGTGAGGAGAAATACACAGCAAGTATTTTCCAAAGAAGCAGAGATCAGCAGCAAAAGAATTGGTAGTCCTTGGACTACCATCCTTTCCACTGCACCTTGTTGCTTGGGGAGAAGTCTCAAACCCCTGGGGCAGGTCAGCATGGCAAAATGGGTCACCTAGATCCAGTGGGATATTAAAAACACAAGCAGAATCTGTCTCTGAGTATGGGCTCTGCAACCCTTGGGGCCTGAAAGAGAGGTGAGATATGGGGGCATTTGGAATGAGATGTTCTTTAAGTCCCTTCCAACCCAAACCGTGCTCTGATTCTGTGACTTCTCTGTTTTCAGTGCAGAGATGAGGTGACCATCTCCCATCTCTGCCAACTCAAACCAGTCTGGACCCACCTCCCAAACAGGCCAGAATTTCCATTTTTGTAGCGGTGGCCAGTTCCTATAGTCAGAGCAGAACTGGCAGGCCTCAGCTGTCAGGAGTGGGTCTGGCTGCAGAGAGCAGCACAGTGAGCATGTGCAGGTGCCAGCTGGTGCTGCTGGGGAGGAGCAGGTTCTGATAAGTGCCGTGGTTTAACCCTTGCCAGGTGCCCGTCCCGCTGACGGACAGTCGGAAGCGCTTCCTGGCCATGAAGTGGTTGATCACCGAGTGCAGGGAGAACAAACACCGCCGGACAATGATGCCAGAAAAGCTCTCCCAAGAACTGCTCCTGGCCTTCAACAACGAGGGGCCTGTCATCAAGAGGAAGCATGTCCTGCACAAGATGGCAGAGGCCAACAGGGCGTACGCTCACTTCCGCTGGTGGTAGGGACCCTGCATGGGACACGCTGCCACGGCCTGGAGAGCAGAGCCCCGGGGCTGCCAGCCTGGGAGAGGGAAAGGTGGAACATCCCTTGCAGGCAGCTTCTGATCTAGCCCAGGGAAAGCTCACACCATCCCCACAAGGTTGTTTTTCTTTGTGCTTGTTTGGATGGGGGAAGGGAGAATCTGAGTTACCAGCCCCAGCAGGGCTGCTCCAGTTATTTCATAATCACTTCCCTGTGAAGACAAGCCTTAGATGTTTTTCTTTCAGCAATGCTAAACAAAACCATCTTTCACTTACCTGTTTCCTGGGGATCTGAAAGTCTCTCTGCTCCTCAAATCAGCAGTGTTTTTGGCTGCAGAGCTAAGAGCAGAGCTGGATCCTCTTCCACAGGGATTGGTAAACAGGCAATAAAAGGCCCTTTTTGATTTTTGGTTTTGGTCAGCAGCAACATGGTCTGCACAGATTTGATGGGAATGTTGACAAAATAAAACCCGTTTCATGAGAAAGGTTTCCCGATTCCAGACTTTTGTCTCTGTTGCTCCAACGACCCTGTTTGTGTAAAGCCCTGAGGCCCCAGAGTGGAGCAGATACTGTTATCACAGCCTTAGGGCTTCAGTCAGGAGCAACTATTTCAGTTTTGCTTAGCAGCTGTGCAAGGAGAAAGCAGGGCACACGTTAGTGAAAACTTTTATTAGGAAAAAATCATTCAGTAGACTATTTTGTTTCCTTTCTTCCTCTCTTGTTCTTATAAGAAATATACCATAGCTGAAACTTGTAAAATTCTAAAAAAAAGTGACAGTTCCTGTATAAAACCTATAAAACCCGTTCCTACATGTGCTCAGGGACCTCTCCTGTCACAGGCTGCCCCGTGGCAGGTGTTCCTGGCTGTGGGACAGGCTGTGTGAATGCAGGTGCAGCCAGCATGCTGGAAGGAGTCTGGGAAAAAAAGCACTTGGTTGAGGTGTTTGTGAGGCCATGGTGTGGTTCTGTGACCTGTCCCAGAGAACTAGGTACAACCTGAGCTGGGAGATTTCCCTGCTGCCTCCCACAGCTCTGCTGGCTTTGGGGTGAAGCAAAATGTTTTCAGCCTAAACTGTGCTTTCCTTAACACTCATAGAAAATGCTGGTGTGAGCTAGAAGCCTCCTGAGCCCTTTGCTTGCAGCAGCCCAATATTGAGACAAAATCGGTGGGAGAATTTGCTGGGTGAAGTTTGCACTTTCCACCACTCTGAACCTCCAAAGTCAAACCAGCACCAGCTGCATCTGACAGTAGATGCAGAGAGGCTCTAGCCAGTATAAATCCTGTTTACAGGAAGTGCTAGAAAATTAATGTGAAAAATTCCAACTTGGTACAAAGCTTGCTGGGGAAGGTGCTGGGGACTCCTGTGCTACAGGAGGTTAATCTGTCACTTCGCTGTAATAATATTTCTGGGCAGCGTCTGTCATCTTCCATTCAGCAGCCCGGAACTCGATGATCTCCAGCAGCAGGAGCTGGGACAGGGAGCTGAGCCCCTCCTGCAGAAGGAAACCATCTCGGAGGAGAGAGAAGAGCTCATCCATCCGCTGGGAATTCATCTTTTCCAGCTGCTCACCGATGCGGTGCAGCTGCAGGACCAAGCAGTCCACCTTCAGAAGGAAGAGCAGATGGCTGAGCACAAAGCAATGGAGGATCCTCTGCACCCCCAGGGCTGTGCTTTTTACAGGTCCTTGGCAGGACAACAGGCACGTCAGCAGCTCTTCCCTGCACTCACCTCCTCCTCCTTCTGCAGGCTGTCAGGCTGTGCCAGCCGGAACAGGCAGTCGTACACAGGGTTCACCAGAGCCATCATGGGCATGTTGTTCACCTGCAAGGAGAGCAGGGTCAGTCTGGGGCCAGAAGGAATCTGCAGCTATTTGAAGTAGTTATTCCCTTGCTGCTCTCCAAAGGAGGAGGGAACAGCATTCAGTTGTGCTGTATTAGTGGGATTTACATCAGAGATCAGACATTTGAGTCTCCAGGAACCAGAGGAGCTGAACAAATGATGTAAAAAAATCTATTTTTAAATGTAAGGTAGTCATGGGAAATACAGTGCTTCCAACAGTGTTTTTCCTGCCTGCAGCTCTACTCTTGCATAGTTTTTACATCTACTCCAAGCAGGAATTCAAAGTTCACACACTGCACAAAGGCCTGAAGCCAAACTCCATCAGCAAACCCCACAGCAACTAAACCAGTCCAATCTGGGAGCAGGCAAATCAGGGGATTTCAAACACCAAGTACAAAATGAAGAAGCTGAGACTTTGTGACTCTTCCTGAAGACTTCCTCTGCCTCTCCAAGCACATAGGTAGCACCAGCACCAGTCAGCATCCTTGTGCTAAGAACCAGCTCTGGCCCCCATGGCCCTGGAGCTCTGTACAACACCCATCCAACACCCTTACTCTGGTATCCTGGGATGCCCAGGCCTTCCTGGCACTCCAGGCAGCAGCAGCCAGCTGCTCCAGCTCCTCACCCTCAGGTAGTCAAAGATGTTGCAGATGAAGGTGACGTAGCAGATCCAGGCCTGGAGCGAGCGGGTGCGCAGCTCCTCCCTGTCCTTGTACTCCTGCTGCAGCCGGTTCAGCAGGCTCCTCCGGAAGATGCTCTGGCCAACTTGTTTGCTCTCTGCCTATAAGCCCACAAAAACAGGACAGGATGGAGGGATGAGACGGTTCCAGAGGGACAGGGGGATGCAGTACCACACAGATACCCTCCTGTGATTCCCAGAGGCAGAAAAACTGCAACTCGCTGACTGTGCTGTCCCAATGCTCTTCTGGATGCTGCCAGTGCATGGGGCAAATGGCAGGAGAGGAGAGATGAGCAAGGGGTCAGAGCACATGAGTGGGGCAAAGCCCTTTCTGGCCCAGCCCAGGGACAAGCCACACAACAGCCCAGATGTTTCACTGTCCAGACACGACCTCTCACCTGGATGATGGTGTAGCAGATGCGTCCAGCCTCCTTGCTGAACACAGAGTCTTTGAGGGACTGGTCTACTATAATATTGGCCACTTTCTCCAGGTCCACATTACTGGGATCTGCAGAGAAGAGGAATACTGTCAGGACCCAGCCCTCTTTGGCCCCTGATTGCCTTGAGGCACCTGGAAAGCAACCAGGATCTGTGCAGGGCTCAGTACAAGTCAAATGGTGCAGAAACCACGTGTGGCAGAGGAGTTAATAAAAACTTGCTGACCTTTGAGGGCTGTTTTCAGCAGCTTCTGAGTCTCAGAGTCGAAGGACTGTATTTTGTACTCTTCTTTGCCCGTTTCCCCCATGACTGGTTTCCTCCAAAGGCAGGAGTCAGGGTAGTAGATGAGCTAGTGACAGTCCCTGGGGAAGGAGCACACAGAGCTTAGTTGGACAGAGGCAAACCTTCATCCATTTACCATTTGGCACATGCCAGGTAGTGTCAAAGCACAGGCTGTTTCTTCACAGCTCCGCACCCCAAGTAAACTCCTCCTTTATTAGGGCACCAACTCTACCCCTAAATGTATGCAAATCCTCATTCCCACATCTTTTAAATCCTTGTCTCCTACCAGCTGATGATAGAACTTCATCCTCAGAGCCTTTATATTTTTCTGATATGAGCAACATCTTACAGGCAAAGCAGACCCAAAATATATGTGGCTGTATCAGGAAGGCGCACAGTGCTCCCTTGGGCCTTTTAAACACCAATTCAGCAGCTTTCATACAAAAATCTGGGAAGAATCAAAGCCAGTACAGAAGCATACAACACACGCTCACCAAAGCACCTCTCCTGCACCAGAGCCAGCCTCCCTCAGCTCCCAGCATGACACAGCAACACAGCAGCCAAATCCCAACAGCAACAGCTCCCATCTCTCATCCCTCTGCAGTCAAGCACTGCTCTGCAGCACCAGCAGCACTCCTAACTAGTCTCTAGACTGATTTTCTTCTGCCTCATGATACAGTGAAGATGGCAAGAGGGTACGCACGGCACAGGGAGGAAGGGCTTTGACTCACACAGGATCTGCTGGATGGAAATGCAGGGCTGGCCAGATCGGCAGCACAAACAGGAGAAGGCAATCGGCCAAATGAGTTTTGCCAGCTCGTCGAAATTCCTCGGCCATTACTCACCCCTCTCTGGAAACAGGTCCCTACTCAGATCAAAGCCCAAGAGAGTTTAGGGGCATGGGACAGGGTACTGTGGGCATCCCCCCGCCCCACAGCACAGCAGTAACTCAGAGCAGAGAGCAGCCCTATGGGGGTGACCACCTGCAGCCAAAGTTCTCACCTACCCTGAGACTGGCACAGAGGTTCTTTCCCAGGTGGATTCACAAGCAGCTGGGTGCCCCTCCGTGCCGTGCCTGGTTGGCAAACACCTTTTAGCCGCCCTCTCCTCTCTGTGCATCTGCACTCATGCCATGCTGCACTGCCAGTGGAGGAGCCCGGGATCAGCAGCAGTCCCGTGTCCCACCGGCAGCATCTCCCCGCAGCAGGGACCCGGTGAGAGCACAGAGCCTCACGGAGCGCTGCGGGAAGCGCCCGAGCCCGTCTGGCAGCGTCTGTGCCGCCGCCTCTCCCGGGGCTCCCGCTCCACCGCTCCCTGCGATGGCCACGGCCGCTTTGAAGTGCTGTGCCAAATAACCCTGCCCAGAGCAAACCACAGCGTGTGAACACCGAGCCAGACAGGTCTCGTCTGCACTAGAGACCCTCCTGCCAGCACCACCTTATCGGAAGGACTGGTGGCAGTGGGTGACACGGGCCACCTGTGGCACCGACTGCTCCTCTGCCACTGGCCCCTGCTAAACGAGCCGTCCCGGGGGCTGACGCGGCTGGGGTCAGCACTTTCCATCTGCCGGAGATCCACCAGCTCAGGTGGATCTGCAGGGTCACACCTGGCAGTATGGGCTAGGCAAGTCCTGACCACTACAAGGAGAGGGAGAAGAGCAGAGAGTCTCCTCTGCCACCCCATAGCGTCTGCCCCGAGGTTCTACCAGCTCCTAGAACCCCCATCCCATCCCCGCCGAGCCTCAAGTGGAACCCCCAACGCCGAGACGCCTCTTGCCCGGGGCAGCTGGAGCACTGGAGCCCCCAGGAACTCTCGCTGCTGCTTCCCGTCGCTCCAGCCCCGCGGCTGGCACAAGCCCTAGGGCCACCGGACGGAGGAAGATGCGGATCCCGAGGAAAGCAGCCCCGCGCTGCGCCGGGCAGTGCAGGGGGAGCCGGGCGCAGCCCCACCGACCTGCCGGCCGCCCCTGTTGTGTCCTCCGGCCGCCGGGACATCGCCGGCACGTCCCGAGCCCCGCGCCCTCCCGGCACGGCCCAGGTTTCCTCTTAGGTCATTTCCTCGCCCGAGCCGGGGGAGGGCCGGGCCGGGCCGGGCGGGAGAGCGGCGGCCGCTGCGGCAGCGCCACCGCCTGCGAGCGCCGGGGCACGGCGGGCTGAGCGCCAGGTACGGCCGGCTGCTCCTCGGGAACTTCCCGGCTTCCCCAGGCTGCACCCCCAGACAACGTCTCGGGCACGGCCGCTGCTTTCCCGACTCGCCCCGCCGGTGGGTCGTGGCCAGCACTCAGCCACCTCTCTGCCCCGGTCCCCCGCGGGGCTGTCCCGGCGCTCTACGGGTGAATTCCGCCCTTCCCTCCCGGCCAGGGCAGGCTGCAGCCGAGCGGTATAAAAAAATGAATAGAGAAAAAGTCAGGAAAGGGGAGATGCACTAAACCAACGCACTGCAACAAGAGCTGAGTATGGTCTAACATGCTTCACGTTTTTCCTCTCAAATCTCAACTGTTTCATAAGGGAAGATTCCGCAAGGGGTGAAGCCTTCACCGCAGAGCAGCCAGGCTGCTGAAACCAGGGAATGGCTGAGGGAGCACAGAACGAGCAGTTTGGGAACATTTTCTGTAGCACTGCATGGCCTGGCTGGATTCAAACAAAGTCTGAACTCATCCACCGAGGGTGTGAGGCTCAGAACTGGCTACCACAGCTCCTCTAGGACACAGCAGTGGGACTGGGCTGCAAAAATCCCCCTTGGCTGAACCCTTTTGGTGCAGTTCTCAACAGCAATACCCAACACAGAGGGTACAGCTCTGCCTGCGGCTGAGGAGCACACACAAGCCAGCGATGGGAAGTCCAAATGGCTTCTGTTGCCCCATGCTCTGGGCTCTGATTATCCTCCCTTTCAGGCAGCAGGAAAGCCACAATGTTCTCTGTGGGGTCCAGCACAGGCACGGAGAGGAAAGGAATAAACCAACTGCAGCTGGACACGGCATAACAAAATATTTAATGTACCTTATTTTAAAGGTAGGCACACACTGTGCGTGTTGTGCTTGGATGCTTTAAGGAAAAAGCAGCTGCAAAAGATCCACTCAGGCAACACAGCAAAATGCCACAGTTACAGTTTCTACATCACAAGAGAAACTTAAATCGAAATTAAATATAATCTACTCCAGTCCCAACTGTAAAACATTCCTTTCCTGTCAAAAATGATGCTGTGCAGCTCAGGATGGGCATCCTGAGAATGGGACTGTCCTAGGAACTTGGTGAGCCAGCCAGCACTGCAGGAAGCAGCATGTTCCTCACAGATCTTGTGCATCCCAGGCTGGCTCAGTGCTGTGGTAGAGCTGCAAACAACCACAGCACAACTCCTCACCAACGTTCTGCCTGCTAAGGAGCTTTTGGACGTTCTCATGGTAAAAGGCACTAGAAGAAAACAAACACAGCTGCTGAGCAGCTTGTGAGGTGAACTGCAGGCAAATCCCTAGTGAGAGGATTAACTTGGAAAGAAATCCCAATGGTCAAAATCGGCCAAGTCTCACAGCAAGGCATTTGCCACGTTGAGTCACTTCACATTGAACAGGAGCGCGCAGCTTCCAAGAGCAAATCTGTCCCAGCAAATGTGGGAGAACAAGCTGACCACAGATCTCTCCCATCTCCTGCTCCTCTAATTCTAAGAGATTTAGCTCCTAACAGCATGTGTTTTGCCAGAGCAGCATGAGAAATAAAACCTGTCCTCCTAGTGCTTCATTCAGCCTCAATCCCACGGAGAAATCAACATTCCTCTTACAGTGCTTTGCCCAGCAAGGTGCTCACGAGAAATCTACGAGGGATAGATGCTGCTGATCAGAAGTTATTGCTGGATGCAGCTCCTAATATTGTTAAGGTTGTCACATCTTTCTCCCTTTCGCTGGAAGCGCAGATGCCTTTATGGGCCTGTAACATTTGTGACTCACAGCCCAAAGGCCTCTGACCAGGGACTGTCTCTTCCACAGCCTGGGCCAGACAAGCACAACTTAAACTCCAGCTTTGCCACCTGTTGGGTGGAGGCAAGCTCAGTTAATGCAGAGTGAAGGAAAAAACAACCCCAGAGAGCAAAAGCTGCTCCACACTCTCCAGTGCTGCCCTCTCTCTGGAGCAGCCAAGCTGCCCATGCCAGCATCACCCCAAGCTCCACAGCACCCGGGAGGAACATCATCTTAACAGAACATAGATCTCCTGTTCTTTTCCTGCTGCTGAGTTCCCAGTTTCTCCCTATTTTGTGCGGTTTAACAGCAGCTCTTTGACAAAAAATGGAAAACAAGTCTTGCGATGTTTAGACAGGACGGATGAGTCCCCATTTCCTAAGGAAGCCTAGGTCAGCACCAAAAGCTTTCTGCTTTGGCCTGTCCCTGCTAACCATGACAGCATTCATCTCACCAGCAACAAAAGGCAGTAACAAAGCCAACATGTTTTTGTCTGTTTTGAAAAGAGACATTTCTCTTCCTCAGAAGGATGTCACGAGGCTAAGTTCATTACTTCTTATGATGTCTTTCCAAGAACAGGTGAACAATAAACAAAGGCTAAACATTGTTAAGAAGATTTTGAGAAATCTCAGAAGAACCTAAATAACACAGGAAAATGCCAACAGGACTGAGGCACTTGTAGAAACTCCACATTTCCTGCTCTAAACAAAATGGCCATTTTTAGAGTATATGCAGCTCTCTCTCCCTCTTTAAGACTCACATATTGGCCTCCTGCCTGACACTGACACTACTCAATGAATTTAATTTTATACAGCTCAGTCACCTGCAGGCCACTTTGCACTCCAAGATCTCAAACCCATAGCAGACATAAAGTTACTCAGCCGGGGCTTGCAAGGAATTTCTCCAGATACCTCAGCCACCAGTGAAACAGCTGTTTTTTAAAAACAGCCTCTCACAATAGCTCAGGATAAGTGAGCAATGCTGATATGCTCAAAATTGCCAGAAGTTACGTCAACGGAATGGAATTGGTCACACTGGAATTTGGCCAGACCATTTGGGATTAACACCCTGAATACTGCAAAAAAGCTGGGAAAAGCTCTGTGTTAAGAACCATCAAACCATCCTCCAAATAACTGCAGTGTTCTGCCTTATCCACTCCTTGGAGATGACTAACATGCTTTTGTACAGCAGGGCTGGGAACTCTGCCTTCCACACAGTCCAGCCACACCCTGCTAGGCTTGAAAAAACAGAATAAAAAAGGAGGAAGAAAGTAATTTTCATCTTTTCCACTGTTATTTAAACCAGAGTTGTTAGTAGGCTGTTTTGTTGGTTTTTTTTAACCACTCATAAAATCTTTGAAACTCCAGAAAAATACTTTTCCATCTCTAATTCAATCACCCATGTGAAACACCACGCTCAGCCAACCAATTCCCATTTGATGTTCATTCCTTTCACTTCAGCAAATCTTGTCAAAACATTTTCATCTGCTAGCACCAGTGCAGGACTGAGGTTCTGAAATATTTTGAGGCCACCACAGAAATATTTGTTAGACACATTCAAAGGTGCTATTAAATAAATAATGATTAAAAAATTACTAGTTTCCACAGGACTTTTCCTTCCTTATTCCAGCTTAGAATAATTATGTCTTAACTCTATACAGCATTTGTTTACTCACTGCTTTGAAGCAAAGAACCCTGAAGTAAAAATTGGGTTTGTGCATTGAATCCCCTCAGAGCGGGGCTCTTAATATGCAGGTTTGCTTGTAGAAAGTGTGAGTGAGGCACTGCAAATCCATAAGAGATGTATGGCCAGACACCCAGGAAGAGAAATGGGAATTCAGCATACAGTGAAGCTCACTGAAGTTAAAGGAAGAACAAGTCTGGTCCAGCATGATCAGAGAAGATGCTGTGTTTAAGATGATAGAGAATGCTCAGCCAGCAAGTGGTGACCAAGAAGCAGCAGCTGTCAGCAAAAGAAAGGAAAACTGAGGGTCTGTGCACTAAGGTGGCTTTAACTGACTTCATACCAGCAGGACAGAGTGACCTGTACCAGATCGAGACAAGAATCTGGTGCAAACAGGAGGCACAGAGCAAGGGAATAAAGCTGTGCAGATGCAGTGCTGGGAAGTGGTGTTTGGTTGGTTAAGCAGCACTAGGCTGAGCCAAATCCCCTCTCTGGGACCCAGGGCGAGCTTAGGGATTCACCCACTTTATTGGGTGCCTTTCCAGAGCACAGACATTGCTAGGGAGTGGTCTGCTGGTTTCCCCTGTCCCCACTAAATGTGCACTGATATGAGAGGAGACAGAAGAAAAGTTCTCTGTTGAATGGCTTCCAGTTGAGCAGTTCAGTGTCTCCAGCAGAACTGCAGTCACCTTCTCCTTCTGCTTGGTCCCAGGAGGTGATTCCCAACAGGCTGGGGGAGCTCTGGGAGCTCTGATGTTTCCAACACGCTCCTGACAGAGCAGGGCCATCAGTCTCCCCTCCTGAGCAGAACAGCAGCAGCCACACACATTCCTTTCAGCCTTCCTTCCTCTTCGTGCTCTCGGGACTCTTCAGGGCACACAGGAGGCCGCAGAACAGTTCATACCAAAAGAAGATGAGGCCAGTGGAGAAGGCAGCCTTCAGCAAGCTGGGAGAGAGGCCCTTGAAGAACCCACCTGGGCCCTCCTCTCGCATGATCTGCCTCATGCAGTCCAGGAAACCCCCATACGTCCGTACCTGGGAGAGAAATGGAAACAAGGTTAAACAAGAAAACTTCAGGACAACTGGAATAAAACACAAAGATGCTCAAATTATACCACAGAAACATTATCTTGATGTGCAGCCTGGAGATGCCTTTCTGGATGATATTATAACTAACTGAAAGTTTCAGAGACAGTTTAGAGAGAGCAGGATTGAGAAAATGTAGACATTTAGCATCAGCAATGGTTTATGCACATCATTCACTGAATGGCTGTAAAACCTCTGCATGCAGCAACAGCATGACTTTAAATTTATGGCACAGGTTTGTGAAGTCATTATTTCAATTGTGCAGCTGCTATTTTATATGCCCTTCACTGTTGAAGAAGGAAAAAAATTTGAGTTTTCTGACAGAAAGACAGCATAGCTACAGCACTTAGAAGTTTCCAAATTAGCTGTCTGCATGTTGTCATGTTACACTGCACAGTTTTAACATCTCGTGACGCATCAATGCTAAGAACAAATTCTGTATCTGAGTGCAAGAGGAAAAGCATCCAGTGCAATGGGCTGAGACATCAAAATCCTATTCCAGAATTTTCTAGGGTACAGCCTGCTTTCCTTCTCAGATCCAAGGAATTTTAAGGAAAAGAGAAAATTTCCACATTTCAGAGAAAAAAAGAGAAAGTTCCTTGAAAGAACTATATCTGTCTTAAAGCGCATTTCAAGGTGGTAACAATGGTGCTAAAGAACACCAGAGTATTTAATTTGTTTTGAATTTCAGGCTATTCTCATACATAAAACACATATTGAACACTTGGTGCCTATTTCTTGTGTCAAAAGAGTAATTGCAGAAGAGGAGCCTGACAGCCAGGTGACTCCAGCACAGAGCCAGTGTCATCCTCTGCTAGTAATTTGGTTCTGGATCAGAAAAACCAAACTGCAACTAGAAAAGGAAAGTAATTCAAAACCCCTTTGCCTGTGTGACACATCTCCAGCTCCAACACACAGTTGATGGAGAGGGATGACAAACCAGAGCACAGGTATGTTGGACAGCCAACAGGTCCCCTCCTGGGACCTATCATAAAATAAAGCCAGTATGTTCATGTATAAATGCACATTATTAAATGAGACCAGTGCTCACTAGGAGCTCTCAACCCAAACATGAACTCAACAGTTACCACTGGTGGACTGTCACTGCACTCCAGTGCACTGGACTAGCTCCATACTTAGGAAAATCCAGCACTTCCAGGATTTCTCACCTGCCCAAAGGCTGCCCGAGCGTGCTCAAAGCCACCGACTTGCAGTCGCTTTTTGACCACATCCAAAGGGTACGTGAGGCTTTTGCTGACAACTCCAGCACAGCTGCCACAGAGAAGGTCTTTAATGCTGGCTGAGAAGCAGAAAGGGAAAAGGATAGCAGGGAGGAAAAAAAGAGGATTATCAGGGAATTCTGATTAAAGATCGTAAGTTAAAAATCACTTTTCACAAGAAGTAAGGCCAAAAAAGTCCTCTGAAGTTACATCACCTCTTTTGCAATAGTTGGCCAAAGAATCTCAAGCTCTATTTTTTCAGGCTTGCAATGTCTGTTGAATCAGAGGACCAGCTCCTCTTGGTTTGTTACACTGACTTATGGTTTTGCTGTGCTCAAAAAACTCCAATCCCCAGTCACCAGTCAACTTGCTGCCAGTGGATGGAAGTTTTCATGCCTCCTCCCACCAGTAAAAGCCTGGTCACTGGAAATCTTGCACCCCTGACTGCTCAGGCTGATGTATTCTGGATTGGAATGTCACAAGCTGACACTGCCTGATGATTTCAGAGGCTTGTGAGAAATGAATTCTGTATTAGACTTTTTCCTGACAAACATGAGCTCTCAGCACAAAACCACCATCAGCCTCTGCCCCCTAAAATTAAATATGCAGACATGATATTGAAAAGTCTAGTTCCTCTGCTGAAGGAATTCCACTGAGGAACAAAGTCATGCTGTTGCTGCATCCCTCTCACTCAGGGAGGCACAGGTATCTAGAACTGCCAAGGTGGCAGGCTACATCAGGATGAGGTTCTCTTACAATGGAGCTAGAAATCAACATAAAAACATCAAATCGAGAGCCTGGAAGCTTTAAATTAGAGTAAATTAATCCTTTTCCCTAACAGCTGCGCTGGAATCTGCAGGCAGATTTACTAAGGAAATCCAAAGTCCTGTCCCCACAGCACTAATGAAACAGAAAGATTATGGCAGCACGGTCTTCCCATAGTATCAGTAATGTGACACTGTTAAAGAAAGAGCACCCTGGCCTGTGACACTTCACTTTCCCATCCACCAACTTCCACCATGGTTATTCCACAATGGGAGCTGTTTGTGAACTCTGCTGTACAAAATCCAGCATTTCTGTGCAGGGTAAAAATGAGAGCTGGGAAATTGAATTACTTTTTAGATGTTTCATCAAAAAATGTGAGAATATTACAGATCTTACATCAGTTACCCAAACCAGCATTCATCCTCTTTCTCTCCTGACTGCAGCCATCACTGTCCCAAGTTCCTACCTCCATACTTTGCTTCAGCTGGAATCACCCATTTGGAAAACTGCTGCAGGATGTTGTAGAAGAAGAACTGGAGACCAGCATATGGGAAGATAGCAACGAGTGTGGGGGTCAAACCTCTGTAGAAAGTCTGAGGCCCTTCTGTCTGGTACATAGTCACCACTGCATGGCGAAGGTTGGGGTAGATCTGGACAACAAGGAAGAGGCTGAGTGACTCTCCAGTGAACTTAAAAACAGCAAACCAAAGGTCAGGCAATTTCCCACTGCCCAAAATACAACTGACTGTCTTCAGCACAAAGTGATGAGCAAGGTGATTTTCTACACCCGCACAGTGTTCTCCGCTAAGCCCTTGTGACTTAAAAGAAACAAGGCATGGAGCTGAGCCCTGAGACCACCTGCATCACAAACATGATTATTTTTCTTTTAACAGTTCTTAACTCCTGCAACACAATTCATATAATACATACTGTAATTCTACTGCAGGCTATATACAGAAATGGCTCTGATACAAATCTATCCCATTATTACAGACCTAGTTAGCACAGTGACCAATTCTTGTGTAAGTAAGAACATGAAGCACAGGTGAAAGGTGGCTGGTTTCAAGCATCATCCCCATCATTATCTAAACATGACTGCACGTGGAAAGTTTCAAAAATGCAATGTTCAACAGCCTGGGGAGTGAGTTCTATAAAAAGCCAACAGCCAAAGCAAAAATTGATTTATCCTGTTAAGGATAGTTTCTCCTTTCTGCATCACCTGTCAGGATCAGAAGCAGCAAAACACAATTAGCAAAGCTGTGTCAACAGCACAAAGGGTAGTTTAGCAACAGTGCAAACACTGGCCATAACAGCACCTACTCCTTCATTTTAACCCACAACACTGTATGTGCTTTCAAACCTCCTGCATCTTAGGACCTGTGAAATATTGCTACTGCTGTGGAGGACAACACGGAATGCCAAGCCTCACCTTTGGCTCACCCTGGGCAGCAAAGCGGGTGCGCAGCGTGTCCATGGGCTGGACTGCGACCGTGGCCGTGCAGGCAGCCAGGCCCCCGCACACCAGGTGCACGAAGGAGTGCCGGGCGTCGAAGGAGGTGACGTTGTGCACCAGCTCTGTCAGGCTCTCGAATGCCATGAACTTGCAGAAAAAAAAGAGCAGGAAGTTGATCTTTATGACTCACACAGGTCTCCCACTCCTCTCTCATTTCACCAACAGCCCCACCCGTTCCCTCTCGTTACCACCTTCTATGTCCTTCAAAAGTCCTCCCCAGCTTGCCACGTGTAAAAATCACTAAGCAGCTCGGGGGATGCTTGGGATACTCTGGTGTCTGACACTTCTGCTAATTCTTGCATTTAGAATCGTGAAAAACTCATTTTAATATTTGTGGATCCAGAAGAGTGTTTGCTATGTCACAGATATGCTGTCCTTTACCCTTTCAGCCACTGCTCCTAAAGCTGTTATTAATGTTTACAAATTAAGCATAACAATACTGTGTAAAACACCCGCATCAGCTTCACTGATTTTTTCCTAACAAGCCCTTAGGGTGACAGCATGACTAGAAGCAAAAAACTGCTCAGGCTTGGGGCATGAACAGCTAAGCCAAATGTCAGGAGTAGAGAGGGCTTATCTATGACACCAGATACAGACAAAGCTCAGTTTGCTCTCGCTGTACTCCAGTCTTTTCAGCAAGCTGAGGGATGGATATTAACTTAGGAATTATACACAGCTTTATACAGCTACACAACCTTCCCACTCCTGAACACAGACAGTCTGAGGGAGCAGAGCAGTGTCCTGTGTACACGCAGTGTGCCCAGGGGATGCCTGGTCCCTTCACCTGAACAGCTCCGAAGCCAACGGAAAGGAACTGAGCAGGCACATGGCCCTTCCAGAAGGCTGCCAAGCCCTCCTCCCGGAAGATGCGCTGCACAGCTTGCAGGATGCCGTGGTACTTGGCCGTGGGGTTTCTGGAGGAGAGCTGCTCGATCTGGAGCTGGAGGAAATGGGAGAAAGTATTTTCAATTTCACCCTGCAACACTGGTTCAAATGTCCTGTTCAGGAATTCACAACTCTATCAGCCAGCCAATGCTAAGGGATGACATTCTGTCTTCCTACAGAACCACATTCAGATCTGACTGGGATGTTATTTATGAAGGGCTCTAAAAGAATAAAAACGAGCATGAGCACAAAGATAAGCAGGAGGGATGATGGTGAAATTCAGTAAGACAGTGGAAGTCATTCACAAAAACAGAAAGAGAACGAACTCTGAGACACACGAGATTCCATTCCCATACAAGTTAAGTTGTATAAATAGAAGTGGTGGACACAAGATAGCCCTTCCTTGCATAACCTGTACACAATGTAGGTGAGGGCTGACGAGCGGATTTTGTGCTCTCTGGCTGCAGAGGTGACCTGTTCACCCAGGACAGGATCAGCTCTGCTCCCTCACAGGCTCTTTCATCCCTGCCCCGTGCACGCCGCTAGTGAGGTACCTGAAAGCGGATCTTGAGGACATCCAAGGGGCTGACAAGGACTCGAGTGACCAAGCCAGACGCTGATCCTGCTGCAGCCGCTTCTACCGCGGACACGCACTTGGCTTCGGGGTCGTAACCCACCATGCCTGCCCCAGCCTGGGCAAGGGGACACGGACAGTGAGACCCCCCACTCCACAGTACCCTCACGCCAAGGCCCACAGCACCCTCCTTACCGCAAACTCCCTCCTCACCCCACGGGCCACACAGACTCCCTGCCCCGCAGCTCCCGGCCCCGCCCGTGGCAGGCACCAGCGGAGGGACCAAGCAGAGCCCGGTGTGACCGGGAGTGTCCGGCCCTGGGCCGACTCCCGCCGCGCCGCCTCACCCACTCCCGCCCGCTCCGCACTGCGCCTGCGCGCCGCGGCGGCCGCTGGGAGATGTAGTCCAGGGAACGGCGCCCGCGTGCGCACAGAACCACGGGGTCAGTGGGGCCGGACAACACCTGAGACCACAAATCCAACCTGTGAGCCAACACCACCTTGTCAGCCACACCATGGCACTGAGTGCCACATCCAGTCTTTCCTTAGACACACCCAGGGACAGTGCCAACTCCCTGGGCCACCCCTTCCACTGTCTAACTCCCCTTATCATGAAGGAATTCTTCCTGATGTCCAACCTAAAGCTCCCCCGGTGCAGCTTACTGTGTCCTGTCACTTTTTACCTGGGAGAAAAGCCTGACTCCCACGTGGCTGCACCCTCTTATCAGGGAGTTTTAGAGAGCAAAAAGGTCACCCCAGGACTTTCCCTTCTTCAGGTTAAACCACTCAGCCACTCCTTATCACACTTGTGATCCAGACTCTTCCCCAGCTCTGTTGCCCTTCTCCGTTCCCACGAGCTGTGAGAGGGGAAGGTCAGCACACAGCACACGCTGCCCTCAGCACTGCTCCCACCGCCACCTCCACCTTACACAACCACAGACCAACAAACCTTCTCTTATCTCGATAAAGCACAGGGGAAGCAGGATTTTCTAAGCAACCCAAGATACAATAGAACATCACTTCGAGCAACGTGTTCAGCTACAGCATTACAAAATAAGCCAAGCACTTCAAGCCACACCATGAATTTTCCATACCGACTTCTGGCACAAAAAAAGAAAAATAAAGAACTAATCATAGGAATATCCAGGCATTTCCACCTTGACATCATCAATATTTAAGCATAATAACTAAATGCAACTGTTTAAAAACCACTCAAAACTCCCATGGCAGGCCTTTTCCTACTGTATGTTATAATTGACTACAACATTCATGCTCTCAGGTACTTTCTGACCATTACCAAAGGCTGGGGAAAAGCTGCAGAGCTGCCCACACTCCTTGTTAACCCAACAGAGCCGTTCTTCTTTAGGTAACAGAAGTGAAAACAATCTGCAGGGTTCTGATGGAGCAGAGCCAAAGCCACAACAGCCTGAGCCTGGCTGCTGTGCTTCCACCAGCCCAACACCCACCTCCCCCTTTTAGCAAAAGGCTCCAGATGTGTCTGAACTACAAGCTCAGTCACAGCTTGGTCAGTTAACTGAAATAACAGACAGATGCTCAAGTGAAGAATTCAATGTATATTTATTATTCACAGTTAATTACTATCTACCAAATGCTGCTGCAGAGTTAAAGGATTAAGTACATAGGCCTTTTTTTTTTATTTAAACACGGAAAATTTTTTTAATATATATACACACACAAGACATATGTCTGCAAGGCTGCATGATATACACCAATTCCAAAATAAGGAAACAATCAAATGGTCCAGGTGTAGAATGCCATAGATTCTTTTCCAATCACTTTACAAAGTGGGAAGAAAGTGAGTGACAGCTAGCAAGGAGAGGGGGAAAAAGTAATACTCTACAGGGTAGCTCTCTCTTTCATTTGCTGGAAAATCAAAGTGTAAGGCAGAGTCCATCTCAGGAGTAAAACTTTTTGTAACACTTACTACAAAAAAAGGCACCCTCCAACAAAAGATTGCCGGTGCTGAGGCAGGGTGGGAGGAGATCTCCGCTACAGGGTGGGATGTGTTGGTGGGGTGAAGGGATCCAGCCAAACGGCCACCAAGGGAAAAACAATGCAACTGAAGATTGGCACAGAGAGCACTGCGGGCTGATTGCTTTCCTTCTGTCCAATTTAATGTCACACTGCTCTGGTGCGGAGCAAAGGGCCACCAGAAATGCCCCGGGGTGCAGGGTGGGGAGAACAGTCACACACAGCCTGCTGTGAACAGGAGCGGGCGGGGAGCTACTTCAACAGGAACACTGACCTGAGGAGGGAGGAGAGACTGGAGAACAGGGATGCCAACTCCACTTTTCAAGAGCAACATGACTGCAAATACTGCCTATCCAGGCCGAGGAGACAGGCTGATCACATGCATCACGTAGAAACATTCACTAAGAGCGTAAAGTTTTTTTCAAGCACTATTTCTTGAGGTTTCTCTGCATTATGAAGTTTTCCACCAAAGGAATGTACATTTTGTAGGACATCTCAGGGCTATTATTTATCATATTCCCCCCTTAACCCTCCCTCCCCAAAATATTCTTCCTCATCATAACTTTCCCCTTTCTCTTACTTCTTTTGAGACTCCTGGTTGCAGCTCTCCACCTCTGAGCAGCCTAAGTTGCCACTTGAATGCCTTGATTTTATTTTCCTTGGAATAAGGGAAGTTGAACAGTAAGACAAATCTGAAGATTAAAGCTCCATCTCTGTAGATTTTTCTCAAGTGTCCATTGATAAAACCACCCTCCTTTGCCCTCTTCCCCCCAAGTATTTATTTACACATAGGCAGAAAAAAAACCCCTCTGAAAAGCTCTGGACTGTCCTTTTAACTTAAAAAATAATAAAAAAGAAAATAAGGGGAAGGCACTATGGAAAAAATTACAGAATGTGCTCAACCGTACACCTTTAAGAAAAAACAAAAAAGCTGTCAGCACAGCATTAATAGACTTCAGTTGTACATTGGAGTTTCTCAAAGCAGCTCTGTGACTCAAAAGTAAAAAATAGAACAAAAAGCCACACAACTCTTCTCCCTTCCTCTGTTTGGAAGCTGCTGAGCTTCAGAAGAAAGTGCCAAAGGAGAAGAGACAGTAAAAATTAGATTAACACCTCATCTTTCCCAGGCAAGAAATGCTGAATGTTGAAGGCAAAAGCAGAAACTGATGATTTTTGTTTTTTTTTAAAGGCAGGACTGTGGATTTGGTTCTTCTCTCATGTCCCTTCGTGTCAAATGAAGACCGTTTGCAGAGAGAGAAAATACCAGCAGAGTTTCTCCCTTTTCCTTTAACTGCATGGCTAGGACTTTATATGGCATTAAAACTTCATGCACTGATGGACAGAGGAGGAGGGGGAAACAAGAAGAGCTGTGGTGGTGAGACCTTAAGTGACCTTAAAACACTCATTTGCAACAAGAGTGAATAAAAGGGGATAACCCAGGAGCAGCTGAGGAAATTTGTTATTTTCATTTTTTTCTCTCTCTCTCTCCTTTTTCTATTTTCCATTTTTTTTTCCTTTAAGATAAGTTTTGGTGTGTAAGTTGAACTCTTGCCCCCCGCCCCTGAAGTTCCGTACTGAGGGAAGGAGGATCACCTCACGGTGAAAGGTGACTCCGGTTTTACCGCCGTGTGATTTTTAGGTCACTGGCTGCAGTTAGGCTCTGTATGTGTATTTACTGTTTCTCTGGATTCCTTAAATAATCTCTAATATTTATCTCTAGATGTTCCGGTTCACTGGGGTCACGTAGTTGCGAGGGAACATGCCCGTCTGTCCACGGCACGCTCCCTTCCACCAGTTGGGGTCAGAATTGTCAAGGACTTGGATAAAGTCTCCACGATGGAAGCCCAGCTCTCCTTCCTCTTGAGGATCAAAATCAAACAGGGCCTGAACGTATGTTGGTTGCTGAAACAGGAATGAGAAACATACACAAAGTGAGAATTACCCACAGCACTCCAGGCACCTGCTCCCACGGGCAGGAGCTGTCTTATACCACAGATTAACGATAAACATTTGGGCTGCTCCCCTTCCCTGCAAGCCAGCTCCCAACAGCTGCAACAAAGTGCTAAAACAGCAACAGACAGGCTACAGAACACCTTAGGAAAAAGTCAGGTTTCTGTGAAAGAGCTGAAATAGAGCAGATGATTCTGATGTTTTTCTAGTATTTTTCACTCTTTGTGGCCGGTTGTAAATCTGTGTTCTATTGCAATACAATAATATTCCTGTTTACTTGTCCTGTTTTCATAATTGACAACAGAAATATTATTGATCTACACAAAGCTCCCGCTAAAAACTGGATGTTGACATTTTACACATTTTCCTTAACTCTTCTGTCACAGAACACTTTGCCTGATTGGCAAGTCTTCCTTCCTGATGGAAAAGCTAACAGTTCATTTAAAATACATCTGCAGTCTTAAAATCCTAAGGCCAGGAAGGTCTCTTCATGCTTGTCCTTTTAAGCCAGCTGTTTTCTCACCCTCTGTTTATCCTTGACCTGGCAGTGCAGAGCCAAGGGTTAAGCTCAGACAAACTGTGACAGAATTGCCTGTGGCACCTGGACAGCTGCAAAAATTCCACACCCCTTGTCTTCAGGCTAGAACCCGAATGCTGCACAAGGAAGCAAAAGGATTTACTCAGAACTGACAAAACATGCAGTTACATGAAACACTCTGTAACAGAGTAACATTCTGATTGACCTGGAAACGGAACAAAATAAAAAGTTGGATATATACAAGCTGCTCTGCTGGCACTTCGCAATAGTTTTTGGATTCTCTTCACACTGGCTAGATCCAAACCAGAGATGCTCCATATGCTGTAACTACCTCTTCAGGGAAGCCCAGTGTATCAAAGCCTCACTAAGGGCTGCACTTCCCCATCCTTTCTTACTGTGCCCTATAACAGAAGCAAATCCATTTTTAATTCACAGCAATCAGATGATCTTCCTGCAACAGAATCCATAAACATTACAAGTCAAACGCTCAAGCAGCAACAATAATTTTGCCTCAACTCCAAGGAGATCAGGAGGCAGGTAGGCTTTGCACAAGAATTCAGCTTATTTACCAGTAAGGTTTTGACTGCAGGATCTAAAGATACACTTCCCCAGGTAAAAAAATCAGTAAGCTTCTTTCTTACTTTAAAATGCAATCCATTTCATACTGTGGTTGCAATAGCCTGACCAGGGCACTCTACAGGACACTTCTCTTACCTGTGGCACCTGCTCAATGTCCCGGAGAAATATTTGCTGGTTCCTGGAGACAGATGTGGATCTGTGATAATCTACCAGCTCGTTCAAAGAATTGAACTTCACCACCCAAAGGAAATACTTGCCAGCCCCATCTCTAAGCACCTTGAAGTGCTGCACATCATTTCCAAACCTGTGTGGAAAGAATGAAGAACATAAAAGGGCACATCATTAGCCACAGAGAACTCCTTTCGGGATAACCAGCATGAGTTTGGAACAAAAAGGTCCTTCAGGGCACAGTGAAAACTGTCAATGACATTGATAACATAGATGCAATCCCATAGCTAGCATCACATGTACTTCTTGATGTATGTTACATATGCTGTCACCCGTGTTGCTGAAAGTGGTGCAGAATCCCATGGACAAATGCCAGGGACTTTGCAAGGTCACAGTAACACACTCTGGTACTTTCCACTTCACATCCCCAAACACAGGATTGCCAGTCAAACAGCACAAGCACTTTGGTTTAGCTCTTCACACCCAGCAGTTTCACAACTGACTCGAGCCACTTTCAGTCTGTGCTACTCTTGCCACGGTTCTCTGCTTCTCACAGACCCAGTCCCTCCTTCCCACAGCATCACTGGGTACGTGCAACAAAGCAATGCATAAATACCAGTCCCATTACAGGCAATTCCTGGGAAAACACTGCCACAGGGAGGGCAGGATTGGCTCCTTTGGCAACCAGATGGACTTGTGCAAAGGGCTCTCTTATGAAACAAAAGGATCTCTCTGGTCTTTAAAAAAAAACCCAGAACAAAATGTAACAGAAAAAAAACCCTCAATCCCCAAAGCGTTCAAAGATGATGCTGCACACATAAACNCCCCAGAACAAAATGAAATGTAACAGAAAAAAAACCCTCAATCCCCAAAGCGTTCAAAGATGATGCTGCACACATAAACCAGCCACTTCAATTCTGTGCTAACAATTTTTTCCAACAAATGATGACGTTCAGCTGAAGCTACATTTCCAATGAGTTAATCTGAATAAAGAGGAACTCTAGAGAGGTCCACTGGGATTTTCCAGATGAACACTGGTGTTTTTACTTCAGCCTAAAACACTGAAAACACAAGACAACTGCTCCCCCTTGGCATGCATGGCTCCTATCAATCATTGGGGAAAGCAGACAATGCCTTGCAACAACTCCTGGGTGCTGCCTCTGCTCTGCCTTCCTCAACCTGTGAGCGTCTCACCAATTCAAATCCTACAGATCACTGCTTAGGAAAAGGACTTTCCTAAATTATACATACAGGAAAAACCAACCAACCGAGACATTACCACCAGGTGGCAACACCAGGCTGAACAGGCAGGCCCAGCTATGTGATTTTAACTTTCTGTTTCTTAAAGGAATGCATTTTCTGCAACTGAAGCTTCCATTCATATCTAATGCTCCAGCCCAGATGACTCTACCCAAGACAGAAATATAAACATCTCTAAAATCAGTGGCTTTAATCCAGTTTGCTGGCATGACTCAGTGCTGCTGTACAGAAGGACAAAATTTTGGTTACAGACCAAAAATGACCAAGGGAAAAAAAGAAACAAATGCTGTTGAGACAGATAACTGACAGCCACAGAAAACAGATCCAGCTGGAATTGTGCATGAACAATAAAGAATGTTGTAAGGATTCTAAAGAAAATCTTGTTTATTTATGGTAGAAAAGGGAAAGATTATAGAAAATAATTTAAAAAATAAAGAGAAAGCCAAAATCAACTGCTGAAGACAGATTCCCTCTCATCTCCATCTTACTTCATAGATCTTCTCAAGTTTCTAATATCTCTATTTGAGTGACTTCAGAGAATCACAGAATTGCTTGTGTTGGGAATCACCTAAGGACCATGTAATTCCAACCCTCCTCCCATGGGCAGAGACACCTTCCACTAGACCAGGTTGCTCCAAGCCCTGTCCAACCTGGCATTTAACACTTCCAGGGATGGGGTAGGTACATCATCTTTGGGCAGCCTGTGTCATGGCCTCACCCCCTCAGAGAGAAGAATTTCTTCCTAACCCATGTGGAATATACTTGTGAGAGTTCAAATAGACCTCTGGTTTCACAGCTCCATGTCCCAGAGCTATTCAATGGGAATATCACCAAAGCACAGAAAAGCCAAGCAGAGAAAAACATACTTGCAAATGCACTACACAGAGGGAAGATAAAGTAATAACTTGCACTGCAGAGGAGGAATGAAGGAGGATGGGAGATTGTTCACACTGGGTGCTTTGTGGCTGTAAGAGGGAGGAATGTGATCCACAAAGAAGCCACCAGACATTGCCTGGGCCTGTGTGAGCCACGTGCCACCAGGTCACAGAAAACCAGAGCAAAGATTTTTGTTCTATTAGAGAGGGAATAAATGTCACTAGAAGAACAGGAATGCTATAGGGCATCTGTGAGATTATTCCTGCTCCTCAGTGTTGACAATCACCTGCCCTTTACTCAACAAGCAGGAGCAGCAGATGCCTGATTAGCACACAATTGCTCCTGGGCATGACTTACTTGACTGAGAGGGAGAAGTCTCCAGGAGCACTCTCACTCTCCCTGATGAGGAAGGCACCATCATGTCTCTGTTTGCCCAACATTTCTTCAGCCTTCGCTCGGGGAATCTTTCCAAAAAACCACCTGTGTTGGGAGGAAAAGAAAACAATAGGAAAAGTTTAGAATTTTAATCCATTCATGGAAGAACTAGAAAACACCACAGCTTTGGAAACAGTATCTTGTCTATACACTGCCCCATACTGCACATATGGAAAGTGCATTTTGTATCTAAATCAATTTCTTGTCTCTTTCAGATCAGGTGGTAAGACACATCTACTTTAGTAAAGAGAATCAATGTCTTCATCCGGCAGCTGTTTGCTCCTGCAGCCCAGAGTCCAATCTCTGAGCCCTACAGTCCAAGACAAGTATCATCTGTCAGAAAGCTGAGGCAGGTGACAGGACTGCAGTTACACACAGACCAAGTGAGAAAAGCTCCTTCAAGGTCTCTCTGCTCCACTGCAGAGGAGTGCTGAGCTAGGCATGGATTCCTTTCCAGAAAAGATGCTAGATGCTGATGACACTTATTTCAGGAGCCTCTTTTCTTGCTTTCTCCCACAGGCAGGACAATCCAGCAGCTTTCACAGGAGTCACATGAAGTAGCTGCCTCATGTAAACCACATCCAAAATTCTCACCAGCCACAGGCTGACCATGACACCAAGGCTGAACCTACCTCAGGCCACCAGATCATCAGCACTGACCAACAGCCTGGTCATGGGATCCTTGCCCCCATTTATATTTGCATTTCCAGACTAATCCAAGATTAAAGGCAAAGAAGAGATAAGTGGTAGGTCACACGGCATGAGAAAAGCAGAAGCATCTTCACAATTAAATGCAGAGCTTTCAGCTCTGAGAAACAGATCACATAGGACAGCAGCACTTATCACACCCATACCCATGCAGATGACCTTAGAGGAAAGCATTTCATAACAAGAGCTCCACTCACACAGCCCACTGTCTGCAGTGAAGGTTTTGCTGCAGCAACAAGGCAAGAGTTGCAGAATCCTTCCCGAAACAGTCATGCTTAAGAGAAGCTGAGCTCTGGTGACGTCAAAAAGTCACCAGATCTTTCTCTCTAAGGGGAAACTACCTCTAGAGCTGAGGAAGGACTGATTACTTGGTTACCAAACACACTTTACTTGCTTGAAACTCTTGTGTACTTTTTATCCCCTGGAATATCCTCCCTCAACCATCCTGTTTCCAGTGATCAAGAACATCATGGCATTTTGTATATTCTGGTGGCTTAGCACCTGTGCTACTTCTTGGTACCTGAGGTGAGGTGGGGGCAGGCCACTACAGAAGACCCACCTGTCCCTCACTGCACTCTGGTGCCCACAAAAATCAACCAAGAGAAACTAGTAAGTGAAACTCCTTCTGAATTCAAAGGCAGTATTTAATTTCCTGGGGTCTTGGTACTACTGTCAAAAAGACAAGGAAGTCCTGAATTTTCTCTCGGCCTAATGCTGCTTGAAATAAGCTTCATATTATGATTTTAGATATCTCACCATATTTCTTGTTTACAAAGTGTCTTAATCCTGTTTAGTTCTCAAATAATTCTCAATTACTCACGTAACAAAGTCTCATCTTAAACAAACAAAAAAACAACTTCACCTTTCTCTTTAAAATAAGAAGGAAAGCCTGAAAGAGCTTAATAGAATCCTTCCTGAAGCCTCAACAGTTTACCTGTTTTCTCCTTAAATTTTACTGAATCACTACAAAGTAGAAGTGTACTATTCTTTTAAAAGAAATAACACTTCCAAAGTGTCAATGCCAAACTATATAAGTTTTCTGCCAGCTGCTTCTAAGGCACTTCAAATAGAAAGACTAAAAATCTTTCACAATTCTTGAGCTTCCTTGCAGTTTTATAGCTTTACTACCACATTAGCCAGAGTAAAATAACCTGAATTAAATGAAAAGAAAACCCTGGAGATGAAACAAAGTTATTTTGCAAGACTACTGTCTAGTTAAGAACACAGTTGTAAAGCAGCAGAAGTGTTATGACCATCTTTGCTACAGAATGTCTGAAAAAATTAACAAACATCAAAGCATGTCAAAAATCACTTGTGGAGAATTAGGCAAAGTGACAAGGACATTCCCACAATTTTTCTTCTAAGGGCTAAGCCTGATAAGGCTTGACTCCAACAAGCCCTGTAATGCAGGTGAAACTCATCCTGTCAGCACTGCAGAAGCAAATGCAGGCATTCCTGCTGATGCTGCACAGCCAGAGGGAGCTGCACTGATTGTACAGCACAGGTTCTCATCGCTTCCAGCCTCCCCTCAATCGGCACTTTGGCAATTCCCTCGCTTCACTTCGCACAATCATTTCACTTGGCCAAGTTCCTCCACTGAAATCACAATACTGCAAAGTGAGACTTCAGCAATATCCCCAGGACAAGCTGATAACAAACACAAAGACCTGAGATAGCCTGGATCAGATCCATGGTGTGTTTCATAAACAGCAGTCTTCCCCCGCCCCCTTCAAGAGCAAGGTGTTGCTGTGCCTTCACAGTAACCTCCCTGTCTATAGCTCTTCTCTGTCCTGCCTAGTTCTGCTCAGTCTTTGCTTTATTAATTGAGGTGGCAATTAAAAGAAACCCTTTGGGTTAATCCCCAGGTAAGTCTGGTCACTGAGAGGTGTCGCAATTTCCTTTCAGCTTCATTTGCTGGTAGCTACAAAGTGATCTGTAAGATTTGCAAAATACAAGCAACATGGCATTTAATACCAGCTGTGCTGTTGGAAGATTTAAGTCTTGGATCCTAAGACAGGACTTAAATCCATATTCACTTGCTTTCTTTCCAAAATCTCTTGAAAACTATTTGATGATACTCTGAGTAAAGGAACATTCTCACTGCTCAGCTGCCTGCAGTTTGCTTTTTGTATGACCTGCATGACTAGAGAGCTCTGCACTACAGCTAAGCCAACAACATTATGCTATAAAATCTTTTGCATTATTTCCCAGGGTTGTTAAAATGCAGTAGTTAAGACTCCCAGCATTGCTGACACATGGCACTACCTCCATCCAGATGCCATCAGTAGTTTAAAACATCTTCAGATAAGATCAAATTAACTATGCTCAACAACCACTACCAAATTTGCCCACTTGCAGGCTCAAATATTGTTCATTACCTTTTGATATAAAAAAGTGAGAAACTGACAGCTCTATTCCTCTAAAAAAAAAAAAAAAAAGCCATGGAAGATCACAGAATAAACTGATCATCAGAGGAGACATCACTACAGGATAACTCAAATGCCTGGAAAATTGTCAAGAGAAGGTACAAGCATCAAATCAATGTGAGAGAAATTGCAATGTGGATTTGTGATCCCCACTGGACTGGTACAATCAGGGTAAACCAGACATATTACTACAGAAAACAAGGTTTTAAACAATTTCAGAATTTTCTTGTGTGTCCTTGCTTCATTTCCCACTTGGCTGCTCTAAAGTGTGACACCTCTTCTTCCTTCTTGGGGCCAGGCCCTCAGAAACTTCCTTGTGCTACTTCAAAAGGGCCCTTAGAAAAATAATTCTTGATTGCATTTAACTGCAATATCTTCATTATATAATGACAGTCAACACTTACATAAATCATCAGTTTTTGTGAGCAAATGAAATGCTATAGCTCCTTGTAAAACTCCTGATTACAGGTTTTGCTTCTCCCTCCTAAACCTTCCTTTGAATGTTACCCAGAGCTTGCTGTTCTTGTTCAGATGCTGCAGAATCTCAAAGGTTGGCAGAACCAAAGTTTAGCAGAAGACAGCAGAAACACATGAACTGACACAAAGAAAATACCCAGTCATGAAATGCTACAGTTTTCATATGCTGGCTCCATTACACCTAGGAGGAAAGGTTCAAAGTAGTTACTCAAACACAGCTCTCTGGAGCAGCAGCTCAAGGCAACAATACTTGTGTGACAGCACTTTGAGATCAGCCTGTTTTGTGAGGAAGGTTTTGGACCAGATGATTGTTACAGATCCCATCCAACCTTAACAGTTCTGTGATTCTATACTCAGGATGTGACAGACATACTACAAGTTCAGCCCCAAATATCCTTCACCTTTTGCAGAGCTGTGAATGCCATGATTTTTACTCTTAGCTGCTCAGTAAGTAAAATTGAGAATCATCACAAGACACTTTTCCTGGGGCACTGGTAGTGACAACTCTCTACTAAAGGGTTTTCTGCTGGTTTATGACTGTTAATCCCAAGGTTACTCTGTCTGACCCTAAAAAACACCAGAGCAAGCACCACAAAAGCCTCCCATAACACCCTGCTATGCAACTACTGTGAAAGGAGTTAAAACTAACACTACAGCCAGAGACCCACAACTCACCAGCCATCCTTTACCTGTCCATACATTTGAGTAGATGTGGTAAAATTTTAGCAGAAAACCATTCTTCTGTTTGTGAGGATGCCCAGAGCAAGACCAAGGGAGCCTATCCCAAAAGCTCTACTTACGGATGGGGTTTCATTTCTATGTAGTTCTTGGGAATGAAGCCGTCTTTTCCATTGAGTTCTGCCTTGTACCAATTCTGATCACATTCTTCATTCAAAACCTGAAGGAAGGAAGCAAATAAAAATCAAGCTTGAGATACATTCAAGATACAGGCAAGAGTGATGAAGGTACCAGGTTATTCTTCCCATTTGTGTTGAGAAGTTTTTACATTAATAAAATTAAACACATTCAAACAGCAAATGTAGATGAACAAAGTTCCTTCTTTTATTTTTTAAGGGGATACTTTTGCTGTAATTTTAAACATGAATGAAAGATCAAGAGTCACAAGAGAGGAGCCACATGAAAAGGTAGTTTTAAAAAGCACAAATTGATATTTCAAAGCATACTTGCTCTAAAAACTTTGATGCTTTATTTTTCATTTAATTTCTATCAACTGGTACAGTGCAATAGGCAAGCTTGGTGCACTGCCTGAAAGTGGTCCCTCCAATATTGTATTATGTTCTCTAAGTAAAACCATGCTATTGTTTGAAACTACCTCTCCCCAAGATGATTTTGTGTTGGAAGTAAACACATCAGAGAATCTGCCCCCTTCCCTTTAAGATTAAACACCACACCACCACTTTTCCTTGAGCACTTCAATTTCTTAGTTTTCTCAAGAGGATCCAACAAAAAGCTAGATCTGAGTTAAAAAAATAAAAAGCCTCAAGTCACAAAAGTATCACATGATTAGCATTGCCTAAATGCAGGAAGATGAGGAAATGCAAAGAAAAAGAAACATAAATACAGATCCAGAGATCACATACTACACACATACAGTTATGATGAAGATATGCACCAAATCCTCAAATTAATTCTTTTGCTATGTCATTATATTTCTTTATTTCAAGGGTGGTGAGAGGAAATTTAAGAAAAAAGAGAAAGTAAAAGTAGACAAGAATTTGCAACTGTATGTCTTATCCTTACAGTTGACAGGAATGCTTCAGAAAATTAAACTCTGAAGATCAGTGCTTGCTGCCTTTCAAAAGTGTGACCACCAACACCCTAAATCTGCCTCACTGCTGACTGCTATGTGTGACAGAGAAAAACCTCAAAAAACCTACTGAAATGAAATGTGGCAAAGGAAAGAGAGCAAAATGTGAAGCTCCTCAGCGAATTACAGTGGGTAATAGTTACTTGGATGTTAACTCCCAAGGGAAGAGGCTGATGGGATGTACATTGTACATTCCCTAGGTGCCAGCACTTCCACTGGGCAACTAGCACAGCAGCAGGGCCACATCTACAGAACTTAGGTGAGCAAAGATATCCATCTTTAGGGCCCATTTCAGCATATTTTCAGCTGAAGACGCTTTAACACTTAAAAGATCCCAAGTACTTATACGTGGATGAAACATTCAAGCTGTCTTTTGTGCAGTTACTACTTTGGGCTTCCATGCATTTATTTACAAGCACTGCTCCAGCATGCACTGCAGAGTTCAGTCATTTAACTGGGATAATCTGAGCACAGGTCATGAGCAGTTCAAGCATGGCTCTGTTACAGGCTCTGAGGTAAGAGCTCACACACAGAGAGCTGCCCTGAATCAGCTGATGTCTGCTGGACTGCCTTGGAGCCCAGTGACCTGGGCAGGGACTGATTCCTCCTCAACATGAAATACAGGGAGAGACACCAGCAAGAGTTCTGGAATACTGAACAGGAACCACAGAGATCAAAAACACGTGTGCAAAAAAGTGAATTGCACAGAGACTAGGGATGGTATGAGCTGAAGCCCAGATCTGTAATTCAGCCATGTAAAGATTTCAGCACACAGCTTCCAAGAATCAGTAATCTGGGGCTGTTCTGTAACTCAAGCTGCCTTCATTAGAGTCCTGCACAATAGAACACAACTCAAACACAACATATTTTAATATGATTTCTAATAAACCAAATCTTACACAATGGTGTGCATTCCTTTATCAGAGATATCCCCCATGAGCTTTGATAAGCTCATGTGCTACAGACTCATTTCACCACCACCATCAGAGAGCAGTTAAGGGATCTGTCAGTCTGTTCTTTTCTCAGAAAGAATGGGTAAATTGTATTTTCACCTAAAGGACAGTGCCACAGTTTTGGGGGTTTGGCAATAGGTATTAAAAAATTATCAGAAATTCTAATGCCCAAATGTAAATTATTTTAATGAGTTTTATCTTGCTCTGAAGATATGCTAATAGATTTGGAGAAGCCAAATCACATCGGGTTTGGGGTACTCATTAATGCCTGGCCTGAAGCCAAATGCCAGCGAGGGAGCAGTGCTGAGGGATGCATTAAAGCTTTGTGACCAGAGTAAAAAATAGCTGATTAAAGGCAGGATAAGGTAACTGCCTATGTATCTGCACGTCCAACGTATTCAGGGGACTTCTGCTGTAGTGATGAGCCCTCCACAGCTCCCTCCTCAGCGGCTTTGTTTGCTCCCAAGACCTCTTCCTGCCTCACACCCAGGCTGACTTTATCTTCGCAGCCCGTTGTCCTTTCTAGGATCATTTTAACGAGCTGTCACAGCTCCATTCACACCCTGGCAGGCAGCCAAGGATCCCTGCCCTGTGTTAGGGACCCGAGAGCTCACACACACACACTCGCCCTCAAACACTCCTGGGTTCCCCTTTCTGGCTCTTCCAGAGAGAACAGAACACACTGTTTTCTTTCCAAAGCTCCACGTTCCCGTGTCATTTCATCAGGAGTCATCTCCACAACTCAGATCTACAAAACCATTTCTTCTGACACTGTCAGACACCCCTGGAGCTGCTCCCAATGCTTAGCCAAGCAAAACTGACTTGTACTGAAGTGCCTTAAATTCAGGACAACTTTGCAGTCACGTGCACAAGGCTGGAATTCTGGTAGTTCCTATGAAGTTATGTAGCTATTATCATGAAAACTGCAGAATAGTCCTGTTAAAATTTTAGCTTTCAAAAAAAAAAAAAAACACCCCCAAAACTATGCCACCAACATCCTTTAGTAATTAAAACATCTAAAATGTAACTAAAAAGTAAGCCAGGAATAGACATAGGAAACTTGTGCATTGATGTAGCTGTCTTTGATGTTTACATCTGACACTGCCCTGTTATTTTAAATCATAAATCCACTAAAATGAAAGAACTGCCTTTGAGCAATTAAACCATTTTACCACAAAACATCTTATGAAAAGCACCCAGTAAATCCATCTATTCTATACCCCCAAGTGACTTCCAGATAATAAATCATATTAAAATTTATCATCTGGATATTAAAACACAGTTCTATGCCTCTAAGAAAAATATTGATTCTTAACTGAACTGAATAAGATTTACTGGACTTACCAAAGCTACAAAATTTAATCTAAGTACCACATGAATCACTGGATTTTGCTTTGAATAATTTGCCAAGTACAAAATGAAAACACAGATAAAGTAAGCAACAAAATGAAACTTTAAAGATTTGCTGCTCCAAACTGGACAGCCTTCGAAGTCTGCAAAAAATCTGAAACACTTTTTTAGATCAACTGTTCAAAACTGCTGCTCTTTGGGTAGGTCAAAACCTAAAGCATCCCAATCCCATCCCAGTCAGATCTATGCCAGTGACTCTTCACACTGGGGCATGTGTGCCTGAGAGGAGGAAGGAGGAAGGGTATTTTTATCCCCTCCATTTGCAGCCATGCTGCCATGTGATGCCCTCAGCCTCCAGTCAGCCCTGCTTTACAGTAAGAGTGGCTCACTGGTCCAGCAGTTTCTCAGTTTGGTAACAGCTCTTATCAACAAAAGCCCATCTGTTCCCATGGAAATGGACAAGAGGCACCCCACAAGAGTTGTGTGCAAGGCAGTTCCCAAGTCCCAGCTAGAACAACACACAGTACACACAGCACCCATCACAGCAACCATCCCCAGCCATGCTCAATTCCATACCTAGCAAATTTTCCAATCATGCCCTTGGGAATTGTACATCAGCCTCAAACCTCCCAAAACCAAATCACCTTCAGGAAAACACAGGCATTAAACTGGAACATACAAGCACATCTGGCTCAGCTCTCAAGCTGACACCCATAAGCAAACATGAAACTCAACATAATGCCTTGAACAGTATGTGCGGTGAATTTAGCCAAATTAATCTGCATGCTTTAGTTTTGCAGAGACAAACTCCAAAAAATGTATTCAGAGAGGGCTCTGAGCTTGGGCTGAAGCTCCTCTTTTCCCTGAACTCCAAGGTTTTGGGACTTTCAGTGCTAACTGAAACAGAAAGTGTAACACAACTGCTGCAGTAGCACCTGTTATTGCCAATGAAGTTTTTCTCCTCCACAAAGTCACACTGACAGTGCCACAAAGAAGACAATGTGTTATATTAAAAACATTCCCAAAGTCTGAAAAATTCAAGAAAAGCACTCACAACACTCAAACTAGGGCAGGAATTAAAATTTATTAAGCGAACAAATGTTGCAAAGGGAGCAACTCTGCATCTGAATTTCTAAGCCTGGAAATTACTTGTCCCAGGATCGAACAGCCCCTCGGAGCATGGTTCTCACCCTCAGGATGTTAAAGCAGAGGTGCTTTAACACTGCTTTTCACTTCAGAAAAAAATGGCTTCTTTTCTGCTCTGAGAGTTACAGACTAGATATAAACCAGCAAGTAAAAACTGCTTCAAGGAGAAACAAAGCAAGTTCACCACAGCCCAATATAAAACATTTTTGTTCTCTGTGTAATTAATGGATAGCGTGATGTTGGCTCTCACTAATGTTGAATGTAAGGAGTTCTGTTAAGATCTAGTTTTTTTTATATGTAAGTTTTGTAATGTTGAAAGTTGATCTCTGACCATGGCAAGGGTTGAAGCACAACCAAGAGGCAGGACAAAGGAGGAGCTGGGTCAGAACAGTGACATCTGCACAAGTGCAGGGAGGGTTGGCTTATCAATATATAAGGGTTGTTATGGGTGTGGGTGGTGTGCCTCCAGCTGCAGCTAAGCACCCAGTCCTGTCCCTTTTTCCTTATTCAGTCCCTTGTTGATGTTCAATAAAATTTTTAAAAGTAGGAGTTGCTTCTCACATCTGCAAATTTATTGTAAATGGCACCCCAGGATATTCAAATTCATCTCTTCAGGATTTTGCAAAGACAACCCAAGATATGGTCTGGTCACCTGCAGCTCCTGTCTCATCCTTGGGTTGAACAAATGAATCCTCCTGCCTCTGGCTGGGTGTCACCAAGATGGCTGTGAGGCAGGAATGGCATCTTAAGGAAACCTGGGGTAATGTGCCCATCAAAACGACACTGTGACTCTGACTAAGACAAATGAGTTTTTCTTTTCTTGATTTACTCATCACACACAGTAAGTTTGAACTGCAAACTTGCAATACAAAAAGATACATTGAACAATTAGGGTGACTCAAGAACACATAATTGCTGAAATATTTTAGGCTTTTCCTTAAATTCAATTTATCACGATAACACATAGGAAATGCAAAATACCCACATTTTTCAGAACAAAGCCTACAGTACCACGTTTGGACATCCTTTAAAATTGTCCATACTTGTTATCTAGATAGATACAAAAAGCTGTGGAAATGCTTAACAACCACTGAGCAAATGTTACTGAAAACAGCCAGAGAAAGATTGTTCCTCAAATTGCACTCAACTACCAAGTATTATAATACCTAAATAATGGATGTAGATTGCACTATAATGCAGTAATGTGTTATGGATACAGGTTTTCATTCTCACTCTCCTCAATTCCCATTATCACTATAGAAACACTTCTTCCACCCACAGCTTTTTAAAGGCACAAGAAGAGCACAAAACACAAACTCAAAAGAAAGTAATTCAGAAAGTCTCCCCTCCACAGCCAAGTCTAGGGGGTCTTTCCTCCCCACACCTCAGCAGTGCTTTTCTCAGCAGTGCTTTTATCAGAAGCCTTATCTGAAGCGATGCTGCTGCTCCAACACACATGGACTTTGCACATGCACACCCTCAGCCTTTTACCACAACAGCCACACAGCTGGAAGCAGAGTCTAGAAAGAGGAAATTTTCAAGCTTTTTAAAGCAGAAGGCTGATGTCTGGGTTAGCAACTGCTGTCTTTAGTTTCTTTGTGAAGAATTTATGTCTAAGTTATTTCCATTCATCTTGAAGGAACCTGAAAACTATTCAAAAGTAAAATATATGGCAAAGTTGAGACAACAAGCCAACAATGAAGTCACAGGTCAAGGCCACTCTAGGATCTAAGCTTCTCTTTCCAAACCCTAAATAACATAGCCCTCCATATCGGCTGCATGAAACTATTCACCACTGGAGGTTTTTGCAATATAAACATTTACAGATAAATTCAGCATTACCTTAAACTTCTGAAAGGGTTGATAGGGAGAAGTAGCTGAGTAAGATTACAGGAAATAATGTTATTTTTAACTGCCTGAGATAAAGACAAGTCATCACTACAATTCCATATAATATTTCACCATGCAAAACTGAAATCCATAGGAGAACTGACTAAAAGTCAACAAGAAATCCACAGTTGCACTGGCTGGCAAGCACAGTAAAATCTGTTGTAACAAGGAAAACTCCAAAGAGAGGACTGGAGCAAGGAATTAGCATTCAACCTTTTACAAAACTACCTTTTATATTTTTTTTGTAGATAACACAAGAATACTTGAGACAACTTTATGTTAGCTGAGGCACAGTCAAGTCTAGCCACAAGGACAGAAGTCAGCACAGACTAACTCACCCTGCCACCCACGCCTTGCCAGTCTGGTACTACCATGTCCCCTCTGGCAAGAGTCATCAATTGTGAAGAGTTATTTATTAAGGATAACAGGAATAAGAGAAGTAAAAAAGCCAATCTCTTTCCCTATGGCTCACCTTTTTTGGTTTACATGGCACAAAGATGGGAGAAAAAAATCCCAGTATTTTAAAGTATACTGCAGTGAGCTCCAAAATGTCTAATGGAGATCCTGGAACGAGTCAATAAAGTTCAAGAAACTTTGCCACAGGTCTTGCATTCCTTTTGTGTAGAAAGCTTTCACTAGCACAAACACATGGAGGTGAAATGATAACAAATGTGCTAGTTCTGCCTTTGCTCTTGTGGTGGATAGAGAGATGTCAGCCCCAGTGACTACAGAATTCCCTTCAAATTAGTCCTCCCACTACTGCCACATGTAAAAAGGTTAAGCTGTAGATACCACAAATAGCCTATTTTCAAAAAGGCTGATGGAAAATCTCCCTAACAGAAATCATGGCAGCCTGAAGCAAAAAATCAGTATTAGTGATTTTACAACTCAAATAAAAATAGCTTTACAGAGCTTGAAGTAGCTACAGCTCACATTCTAATTAGGCTTTCCACATCTCAAAGACCCCCAAGTGTTTCCAAAACAGCAGGGACTCTCAGAAGTGAGATTCATTTCATGTTCAGCAACTTTTATGGTACTTAAATGAACACTAATTTGACAAACTTCATAATGCAAGGACTACAAATTTTGATGCTGCAAGGAGTGCATGGTCTCATTCCAGTGCCTGATCAAAATGGAGTGCAAACCAGTAAAAAGCTTGTTAGCACAGCCTAAGCTCCACAGCTTGGCCATGTTATAGATGGGTAATGTGATGGCTGGCTCTCACAATCAAGGGATGAATATTATGTATATGTTCAAAGAAGTTGTATTGATGTATAGTTATGTCATTGTGATTTGTTCTCCCCATAGTCCTCTTTCTTCTCCCCTTTGGTATTCTTGTGATGGCCTTGGTAGCTGGAACATTTGGGAGGAGGGCATGCTTGTTACTAGGAGGCATGGCAACACCTGACCTCCAATCAAGGTCCAAGAAAACAGTCTCCAGCAATGGACAGTGAAGAAGAGTTAACTGAACACCTTGGGAGAGGCCAGGGTTGCCTAATGCAAACCTCCAGGGGTATAAAAGGGGGAGCAGCCATTTTGCAGAAAGTCATATGCTCCCAGTGCTGTGTTCTCTTTCCTTATTCACTCATTCTGTTGTATTTTGGTAAAGTTTAATAAACATCTTAAATTTTAAAAGTGAGCATTGTTTCTCACAGCCCTCTGTGGAGAGCAGAATGCTCAGGGATTCACAAGAGCAGTTTCTTAAAAAGAGGAAGGGGAGTGTTGGTTTTTCTCCAACAGACCAAGGGTTAGTTTACAGTGACTAAAGACCAGGACCAGCCACCTTTTATAACAAGCTGTAGTGCTCAGGATGTTAGCATGGAAACAGAAGACAAACATCCTTCCTTAATCTCAAACCCAATCCAGACCAAATTTGGAAGCCCTGAAGAGCACAGCATTGGGTCAGTTTTCTGTTGTGCAATGTGGATTAATTCACTCAGGTACTACTAGGGATGGGCATTTGCTTGTGAATCAGTTACTCACTGAGATTTTATTTAGCATTGCTTAATTTAGGATTAAACAGGGTCCCAGCAAAACCAACACTGGTGAAGCACAAACTGAAGAACAGGTCATGTGCTGAAGCCCAGAGAGCTCTATGCCATCCTCCCTCCTTTTTCCTGAGGAAAGAAAACAGCCTTCAATTCTGAGTACAAACCTGCTTTATCTGGGAGAGGTTCAAAATCCAAAACCAGACCCCAAAACAACCCAAGTGCATATATGCACATGTCTACATAAAGAACAGAGCACACATTGCCTTAAGCACCCAAAATAAACCCTCAATTTTGAGAAGAAAAAGTTTGAAAGGAGTCTTTTTACCTCCTGGTCAGAATAAAGAGTTCTGGTTTCTATTCCTATATCTGCTGCTAACACCAGTGCTATAAATTCCAGGCCATCTTACAAGGGCTGTTTCAAGCAGCAACTTCAAGTTCAGCAACATGGACATCAAGCATAAAAAAAATGTATGTTATCACATGCTCTGGACTATTTATCCAAGTACAACCAACTACAACCTTTCAGTCCTTTAATGAAATTATGAGGCTTTTGTAAGAGCTCTTGGCATAAGCTCTGAGGGATTACAGTAGAAAGAAAATAATACAATAGCAGAAAATAATAAAAAAGCTATCAAACATTCCAATGAGAGTGTTTCAGAATTGCTTTTAACAGAGAAACAGCAGAAATATCAGCAGTGAGTTTGTGGCAGTTTGCAAAGCATATCAAAATTATACATTTCTCACTTTCTGCACCTCTCTCATTGTGCTGGCTCCCTAGTAAGCCAGAACTTGATAGTGTGTCTTAAACAAAAACTGAAAAAGGTAATGAAGAACAAGCAATCATAGCACTGCTTGTCCTTTTAGAGCTTTACAATACAAATGAAGCTAGTCACTACAGTAAAACTGAAAATACCCTGGGGAAATACACACCAGACAGCCCATAGGTCAGACATTCACAGCTTGCAAAATCCATTCCTAACCTGCTTTGCATAACCATTTTACTTGAATACCCAGCAGTTCCTACTTTTATTTGCATGTGTCCTACCTTGTCCTGCTATCCCCCACTAAAATGCACCGCTGGAGAATGCATTTCTCACTATCTGAGGAGGAAGCAGATACACCTGTCCCAGAGACAGGGACAATGCCTCTGATTATACAGAGCTCCTGGCTGGCTGTCCCACATGCTACCTTTGAACACACCATAGTCAAGGACCAAAACATTCACTAGAGGACAAGCAAAGGTTTGCATGAAGCACAGGATAGTGCACCACTAACAACCAGCCCTTCATCATGCTTCGTACCCCAAACCTCTACAGATATAAAATTCTGAAAATTTCTCCAGCAAGAATGAAAGAGAAAAAATGCTGAAATTATGACAGTTGTCCTTTCTGTTCTAAATGAAGGGTGTGTATTATTACCTCTGCTACACTTCACTGCCCAAGAAACCACCAAACCCAACATTGCACTCCAGAACTTTCACTCTTAATTACTGCTTTCCCTAGCACACAAACTCAACAATTTACCCATCACTTTTAACCAGATAGGAATAGTTGTTTGTGGAGTGACATCCAGCAACTGCTTCGTGCAGGACATTCTCCATTACAACCATTCTAATGCTTGTACACAACAGAAGGGCTGTGATGTATGTAAGTACCAGCAGGTAAAGGCCAAAAGCATGTTAAGGGAGACTAATTATGAACACTTGGCACCCTGTAAAAATACCACACTACATAAGGAACTTTGACCCCAGTGCTGGTAAAGCTGGATGGGATGAATGATGATTATTAGTGGGACAACCTGGACTTAATCTCCGATCAGAAATGTAGGCTATGTGTCCAGAGGGCAGTTTTGCAGCAGCCCTGTGAACATCAAACTACAGCGCTCCCCAGCTACAGCCTTACATGCAGCAAGTGGAAAAATCACTTTGGATGGTGGGCAGGTATTACAGCCCTGTCAATAGCTCAATATGAGGTGACATCACTTCAATTTCAACCAATTTTTCACTGCAATGTTTGGGGAATTTTCAGAGGAACTGATACCAAGTGAGTTGCTCCCTGTCCTGCACTGGTGCAGTTGATTATTTCTGCCTACAACTGACAGTTCATTGATCGTTGTTGAATATCTTCCTGTTTTCACATTTCTTCAAACCATCGTGACAGGAGGCGTCACTTAAATGAGGCCACTCTGCTTATAAAACAGAGTGACAATGACAGTGGGCACAGTTCAAGAAGTGTTTGGACCATGTCCTCAGGGACCTCCTGTGACTCTTGGAGCTGTCCCATGCAGGATCAGGAGCTGGACTCAATGATCTTTGTGTGTCCCTTCCAACTCAGGATATTCTGTGATTCTACGACAACCAGGATTGATAACCCAGGATGCACTGATAAGTCTGAGTGGCTTACAACATGATGTACTTAGAAAACCTGGAAAAAGTTGTAAGAGAAAACATGCACGCCTGCACTGATCAGCAATCTGGTGAGGAGCAAGCCACATACCAACACTGCCTTCTACAAAGCAAAAATGAAGGAAAAAAATGTAAAGGTTGTCCAAAGCCCAACTACAATTCTGTGGGAAGTACAATTAGTAATATTATCTGCTGCGTTTTAAAACACACTAAGAAAAGGTACAACCCCATAAAGGCCTTAAAAAAAACTTACATGAGTTCAAAGTACCAACTTTGAGTTTTTGTGTCTAGAGGAAGCAAACTAACTTGAGCTGCAGCCGCTGTTTTTTCCAGTGAAAAGGCTACTGCAAACACACACGCAAAGGGTCCAACTTGTTTCCAAAGATCAAACCAGGCAGATTTCTGCTATTAATGACAGTCATGTAAGTAAGGGGGGGTCAAAAAAAAAGGCTTTCAGCACAATTGGCGTATATTTACAAGACAACCTTTAAATTATTTTCTGTATATGCATGGTTTTGTTTAAACTGTTTTACTACAGTACTCAGTACACATTCATTTTACACTGTAGACAAGTTCAAAGAGCAATAAAAACCTTAACTTTGCTTCATCTGGTTTTAAAATTTAAAAGCTTTAGGATTCTACGAGCATATATTCTTATTTAGTATTGATTGCCTAATATATTATAGCATTGTAAATTTTTCAGAATGTGACATTTACACAGCTCTTAGTCAGAAAGACTTCAGGAATCATATTTGACAACTAATCTACAGGATAAAGTTTCCTAGGTTAATTATACCTGATAGGACATATTGGAAAATGTATTTGAAAAAACTACGTAACACTCTAGTTATTCTGACTCTACTGAACTTTTGTGCATTGATGGTCCTCAAAATCCACAGTTAAGTCACGCCTTGAGAGGCACAAAAACTTATTCTACTAAACAGAGCTATAAGCCAAAATCTAGTTGATTTAAGCCTTTATTCAGGAATAAGGATAACTTCAGGCATCTCTCACACATCCAGACCTTGGAATTAACAACTTTACTTGGGAATTCATACTTCTGAGCAGGAATTCCTACCCAGCTACAAACTCAGAGGCCACACTCTCAGTTTGGGGTGGCCCCAAGTTTGGCAGCAGCTCTGTGAGCTGTTTTGTGCAATGGCTGCAACCTCCCACCTGTGCTCCCCAAAGTGGGAACAGGCACATGTTTAGTTCCCCATACTGGAGAACTGATGTGCAGGGAAGTCTAGAGAGGTGCTGTATTTCTCACCTGCCTGGTTGGCTCCACAGAAAATGCAGGGCACAGCTCTGGGAGTGAAGCAACAGAGGAGACATGAAGGAAAGGAGTAAGGCAGGACTGCTGGAGTGGGCGCTGCCATGAAGGAAACAGCCTGGGTTCCAGTTTCAAAGGACACAAAAGGCTTCTCCAAAATTCTTGCAGCAGTCCATCTCAAAATGTTCACATGCAAGAACAGTTCCACTTGCTCAAAGATTTAAACACAGCAGACTAAGGGAAGAAAGGGACAAGAGTTCAAGAAGGAGCACGTGTGGTAGTCCTGCTCTGGGGCAACGAAAATTCAGAACTCACTGACTGCAAGTGGGAGGAAAGGAGTTGGGGAAGCAGGAGTGAGTGACTCAGCTGAGACCTAGATATATTTGTATTCTCTGATGACAGGCTTATTTGCACAAGTATTAAGACTGTTTTTTTTCAAACTGTATACAAGTGGAGACCTTTAATGGACAAAGATAGAAAGGAGTCAGGTCAGCCACACCTTCATGTCAGCCAGCCAGGTCAAGCTAATGGATCCTGGCAAGACACATCTGAAGATTTCTGCAGCAGAGACAGAAAAAACTCAGACTTCACACATGAAACAGCTCTAAACTTCAGGGACACACAAGAAATACTGGTGGGCTCATACATCAAATCTCTTTTTTGCTCTGTACTGTCAACAGTGACAGCTGCTGGTCCTTCTGACAATTTTAATTCTTCACAGGTTACATCACCCAGGTGCAGAGCAAAAGTCATCCCTTCCATCCTACCACACATTGCAAAACTGCACACAGAAGAAAGCAGGACTTTATAGTGTTAGAAATTACATGTTAATAACAGTGTACAAACCTTTTAGACATAGAACATCAAGTGTTTGCTAACTGCAATAACCTCTCTGCAGCAACTGAACAATCAGAATTTGACAATCAGTATTTACTAATTTCTTTCACACATAAGACCCACACGGACTTTTCTGCCTGTCCCCAGGGCATACTCTGCAATTTGCATTTGAAAGTAAAGAAGGGAAAGCCCACGTTCCACTACCCTAAGACAACTGCCCCAAGTGTCACCACCACCCAGGTCAGGCCCCAGCTGCAAAGGCTCATCACTAGCCAATGAAGCCCAAGTTGCCATTTCCTCTTAGCACCAAAAATGTTTTACAGCCTCAGTGATCTAAGAATAGTATTATCGCCATGTATTAGAACTGCATTTTCCCCAATTTCAAAATACATCCTGACCTCCCCATCCATGCATTTCAATCCCCATCCTGCTGAGAAGAGTAAAATAAAGGGTGTTGAAATCTCATTTTGAGATGAAAAATGAAAATTACTTTTAAAAGGACCACACACAATTTTCTGAGCAATTGCTGCAAAGCAACAGTGCCAAGAGATCTGAAAACCTCTTCACAAACTACTGTCAGTCTGTGCAAAGAAGTCTCTTGAAATACATACCTATAAAATACGTATGTTTCAATATAAAATATTTTAAGATAATAAATATAGAATTAAGTTTATAAAAAAACATTTTCCTATTGTTGTTAGGATGGGCAACAGCAGTTGCACCTGCACCTTTGGAAAAGCATAATTTAGCTTTGGCCATAAAACTTCCCAGGCTTATTGATGGAGAATAAAATTATATAAATGCCTGTGGGATGGAAGGACAAAGATTTTTATAAAGCAGACTTCAAAACAAAATGGAAAAGAATATCTAGTGATAGTTAGACCAGAAAATAATATTTGAAGTAATCTAGAAAGCCTCATTACTTTTCTACTGTGTTATGAAAAATCATCATCCAATCTCAAGGCTGTATGAGGCATTCAGATGCAAGGCATACTGCAGCTGCCTTACACCACCAATTAATCCAGGGATTACTGCAGCTGCTTTATACCACCTCATCAATCCAGGGCTCCAACAACTCTGTCTGCTAGAATTTTGTGCAGGAGTCTTATGGATCTTGTTTACAGAGCCAGCCTTTGCCTCAAAGGGACTGCAATCTAGGCTCTGCTTTGCCAAGAACCAAGTTCAGGGAGAAAAGAAGAAAAGCTTTGTGTCTGCCACAGGAACAGTTCACTGCGTTCATTTGAATTATCCTCCCCTTACAACAGAGGAGGTATGATTCCTATCAAGTGTCAAAGTCAACGAATTCTCAACATCTTTATTTTTCCTTCCACCCTTGACAGCTCCTCACTGAAGTCATTACCAGGAGAATGTCACAGCAACAGCTCTTACCTCACCATCTATTCCCCCTTCCTCCTCCACTACCCCAAATGGAACAGGCTTGCTATCACTGAGCCAACTCATGCAATTCTTTATTCTTCGCAATTTCCTACCTCTCATTTGAAAAAACAAATACTTCACTGTTATCTAAAAATATATTAAAACACTGCCAGCAACTCAGCACTTAAAGCAAAACAAGCATCACCACCCAGTGTGAATGCACAATAGAAGTAGCATTTTTGGTAAAGCAAGTGTTTGAAGAGTTCTTGAGAACTGCAAGAAAAATAACTCAAGTAACAAAAAGAAAGGGCTGCTTTGCCATCATGAGACTTAACCAAATGCACAGCCCCAGGGCAGGAATGGAGACTGCCACCCAGGTCAGCTTGGGATGGCTGATCCAACCTGCATGGGAGTGCATCCAGCACAACTACTTTATATCAAATCAAAGACAACATTATCTAAAAAAGGTAAACTCCCACACAAGTCCAAAAAACCAAGCCAAAACAAAAAAAGCCAAACCCAAACCCCACCAAACCCTTGTCCAGTTCACAATGCAACTCTACAAATGTCTGTGCTCCCACGGCACGACCCGCAACACAGGGTGTCCTGTCTGTAAAGCTCGGACATGTCCTCAAGAGTTTGTGAAAGAGCTCAGTTCAGCTTCTCCTTAAATTTTCTTCCTTCCAGCCATTCATTCTCATCTCTTACTCTCCACTCCCATGCTGTGCTGCCCCAGGTGTTTGAGGAGTTAGTCAAGACAGGACAGAGTGAAAGAAAAAAACAAGCATCATTTTCAAGGGCTCAGTTTTTTCCAACTTGCTAAGTCCTAGTGAAGATGGGTTACTTGGGTGAATTCTGTTTCCACAGAGCACAGGAATTACAACTAGAGGAGAAGCTCAGGTGGTCCCTGTACTGCACAAAACAATAAGGCCTGATTAGAATCAGACACTCCAAGCAGTTAGGAGCTCCAAGCAGCAACTTCAGTGATGTTCCAGCATTGCAGATTCTCTCAAAACCAGGTGTAACAATAAACACCACTGTACAGAAAGGCACCTGTTTAGATGACCTATAAAAATAACAGACCAAACATAGGAGGAGAAGGAACTTGCTTCTTCCTATCCAGCTTCAAAGCATTATCACATATTTTCCCCTTTCTCCAAATGTAGCTTCAGAATGGGAACTAGCAAATATGCTCCATGTTCAAAGATGATCAGTAGAATACTCAGAGCAATATCCAAATGCTTTTAAAAGAATTCCCTAAACTATCTAATCTAGAACTCTATCACTGTAGTTCAACAAAATCTCAATTATCCTATGAATCTGTTCAAACAGGAGTTACAATAAAATACCAATCTTTTAAAGACAGAGAATCGCATTTGCTTTTTAACTCCCACCACTAGCAAGTGTTCTTTTTGCTTCCTTTCCATTTCCAGGCCCGAAGAAGCAATACCACTTGCTTCATAATTGATGCCCAAAACAGTATAGAGGACAGAGCTTCCTCCCCAGGTTACAGACAAGGAGCTCTTGTAATCTTCAAAGTCCACCTGACAATGTTTGCTCAGTAAAATTTGTTAGCTCAGTGCAGAAGTCTTCTCTGTCACAAACTACAGTTAACCCTTTACAGTCAGTTAAAACTGAAATGACTTCCCAGTAACCAAGTGAAGTGAAGCTGTAGATAAGGAAAAAACAGGAAATTTTATGCTCCATTTGAGTTGTCCCTTCTGCATTTTAATGACCCAGCTACATATCTTCCAGCATTTTGCATGAACTTCTGTGTTCTTATAAGAAGATGAGGAGACACTCCATGAAGTTTTATATTTTTGTGTGTCAAATGCCGAGACAAAGCTCTGGAAAATCCAATTTCATTTCAGAAAAGCTAGTAAATAAAATAGTTCTGACCTATCGGGAACTAAGAATTTCCCAACCTTCTGAACTGTAATATCCACAACTAATCTGTCATCATATGTGAATTGCATCCTTTGTAACTCAAAAGAGTTGATTTACCCATTGTTTTTGACTGTCTGTTAGGACAGAAAACCCCAACCAAAGAATCCTCCCAAACAACAAACCATCACCACTATAGTGTATGACTCCAAGTAGCAAAGTCTTTGAGTGCTTTACTATTTTAGGATAAAATAAACATTTAATCGGAAGTTTCTAGAACACACCTCAATCACATTTTTTCACTACATTTTTGTAGCTGTTGAAGAAAGGGTTAAAGCCAGGACATTTTCAAATCTAGAGATTAAGTGTAATGAGATCAGAATAATAAGATTACCATAATCTGCCTCACACACATAGCTAGAATCAGCCCTAATCTCTTCATTTTGAGACAGATGGAAAAAACATGAAATCAGAGATAACAGGAGGCCAATTTCCTAGAACTAGCAGCTTTGCAAGGTTCACCATAGCTGTAAGTCAATATTTTGCTATATTTGTACCTATTTAACCAATTCTAATATAACATACTGGAAGGGAGAATCAGGCATCTCTAAATCTATACCACATAAGAAGTAATACATCAGTGTAATTTTAATATATTGCAGAATATTAAAGACTAATTTGCTGAGACTGCAGCAAGTACCATTTCCAGATTCTTTAGCTGGGAATGCAGGGAGTAAAGAGCAAACCATTTGAAAAACAAAGATCTTAAAACTGCGCATGACCAGAGGCTGCTCATTGATTTTTCCTATGGGGTGGATAAACACAAAGTCACAATTTGCATCTGTGACCAGTCTGACAGAAAGCAGTCACAGGAAGGGACAGTTTTAATCTTGCTTTAAGACAGAGTATTAAAGAGATGCAGCATGGAACCATCCTCAACTCTTCTTTCTGCAGATATGAATATTGGCAGAGGGAGGTACAAAATAGCCTCAAAAATACAAGAGAGTGGTTATGGTGGCTACTGTCCTTCTACCTCGGTGGAAGCTGGAAGGGAAACTTAAGGGGAAAAAAAAAAAAAGCATGCTGGATTTTAGCACTAAATAGGCTCAGGATGATGCCTTAGGATTAAGTAACACTGTTAAGGGAAACGTTAAGCAAGAAACCATTCAAGGAATTAGAAACAGACTGGTGGCTGTAAGATAAATGGAAAATTGTTTTTCAAACAGCTAACAGCTCCTAACTTTTTTCCACAAAAGAAACAGCCCTATGCTGCAGGACAGTAAAAGCCTCAGTCCCTCTGAATCAGATCCTGCAACATGACACCTCTGAGGCTCAATGTGACGACCTAGCAGCACTTTAAGACAGTTATGCAAAGACCCGAGAAAGGGAAAAAAAATAGAAGTGTCACAAGATCCAATCTCTTACTGAGCAGGTTCACCTGTCAGTTCAGACTAATTACTCCATAAGTCTCAGAGCACAGTGCCCATGCATCTGCTCTTGGCCAGTGATTTTACAATATGTCTTAATTCAGCCCACAAAAAGCCTGTTCACACTCTCACAGCCCTTGTGATTTTGTATTGTATTATACAGACACAGCCACAATTAGGAATTTGGTCGGTCTCCACACAAAGCTCTTTATTGCCTCAGCCCTGTTTGTACATATGTAGGACTTGCTGCCACACCTCTCATCTATCCATTTAAAATGTTAAATTTAACTCTCCTTTGTGGGGAAGACATGCAGATCTGCCAAAAGCACTTATCACCCATTTCATTTTGGGATGGCTCCCTGGGGAAAGCCAGAAGGGGAGACCTGATCCCATCAGTTCTGCAGGGCTGCACCAACAATCCATCCCCACTGAAAGAACAGTAGCACCAATAGTATAATTTTACCCTCTTGGCAGAAATGAATTTTTGCTATCAGAATCCTGATCCAACTGCATGTAATGAAACCCTTGCTTAAGATATTTTCATAATTAGATTAGAAATTCACTTACGAAGCAGCATTGACTAAAATAAAGAGAAATTAATGAAGCATATTTCCCCTGTACAAATCAAAGCAATTTCAGTGCATAGAGCAAACATTTTGGCTCGGTGTGACATAAAAGCTCAGTTTTTTTCAATATTAAAAATACCTTTTAATGCGTTTAAACCACTAGTTTACCACTGACAAGCTGCAATGATATTTATCAGAGATTTGTCACCTGCAGAGGAAGGTTTTAATCATTGCATTTTTTATTAAGTTTATTTAATGTTTTTACTGACTTATGTCTAGCAACATCTTGAATTGAAGAGGAAAGGGACAGATATTTAGTCTGACTGATCTTCAGAGTAAGAATATTTAATAGAAAAGGGAACTCTCCTCATTTTCCTGTAACTGCAAAGCTGTTCCCACTTCCTTGCTGCTAGTGGGACAAGTACACACTTGGAGGAAGAGGAAGACACTTGCAAATGGTTTCTGATCCGAATGTTCAACATCATTTGACTCATTCCTGTCCCATTTGCATAATGCAAAGCACCCCAAGAGCCTGCAAGCCTGAGTGTAAGTGACAGATCAGACACACTGAGGGCACTTTGCACCACTGGCTCTAGAACACCAAACACTTCACAGGATGTCTCCAATCTCATCAAACGAGGAGAAAAGAGATGAAGCTTTACTGTAAGACATTATATTAACACCAGTGATTTCCCTGCTCGTGGAACACCGAATGGGGGAGAAAGAAAGGATAATAAAGAGGCCATTTAATGCAAAAAGATTTTTACTGGACATGCTTCTAAAGGCTTGAGAGGGCACATTGCTGTTTCCTTGCACCCGGGTTTCAGTGGATGGGTGCAGGTTATCAGTCACACTTCAAAAGACACTCAACAAAAAAACCAAACTGGTTCATTTAAAAACAACAACAACAACCCAACCAGGATTATGCTACTGCTGCACTAATAAGCCAAAGTTCTAAGACAGTTCAAACAGTCCATTCTTACACGCTGTCCAAGCCACCTCTGGAGGCTGTTAAGAGATACAACTCTGCTCATTTCCACCTGGCCAGGGACTACTAAGAGAGAAAGATTTCAAGTCACAAACGCACTGAAAGATCTTTGTTCACCAAAGCCATGATTAACACTGAATTCAAACTTCTGGGCATGCAAGAAATAAACCTTAATGTAAAAAAAAAAAAAAAAAACAGTCATCAAGGCAAACACATTAAATAAAATATATATTAAAAAACCATATAGGAAAAATGGGTTCCAGTGAATTTTGCAGTTCAATAACCTTTCTGAAAATATATTTAATCACAACTTTGCTTCACAGGTTGTTCTGAGCAATTATTCTAACAGTTTTAAAAGCCAGTAGAACTAAACTGCACCAACTGGTTATGCCCAGTGATCTTTCCAAATCTACAGTTTCCCAAACAACTGCTTTCAGTTACAAATCCTTCATCTCTTTTCCAGATTTCCAAAGGTGTTTGATCATGAGGCATACAACTTGCATGTCAATATTCTTAACATTGTACCTTAAGTAATTTTATGAGGAAGACTTGGGCAATTCACTTACCCACTATCAATCCCATCTTCTACACACGTGCCAATACTCCAGCCTCTCTGGCACAAAGCTTCCTCAGTGCTTTTCATATGCAAACCTCAATAGGGCAAAACACATCCAATTCTCTAAAAACAGAGCAGGGCTGGTGTACCAATGTCTCATGCTGATCTTCAATCCATGACAACTCTCAGAAAAAAACATATGATTGTTTTCAGGCTGCTACAGGATAATGAACTATTACATCCCAGAAATCTTTTAATGACATTTAAGTTTAGCCTATTTTTGGGTCACAACAGGCTTGAGTCAAAAAATTATGATTCATTCCAACATTAATACATTTTTCTTTCTTCTCCAAATTCATCATTAAATGAAGGTTCAATTAGTGGAGAATCAATAGGATCCAGAATGAAACACCCACAATTCTGTACTCATAAATCTGGAATAACAAATTCTGGAGTCATAGTGACCTCAACCATAAAAAGCTCAGAAATTTCTGGCCAAACAGGAAAGCTTAGCCTTTTTTACCAAGAGGAAAAAAAAAAAACCCACCCTCCCACCAGAGCCTGTAAAAATACACACTCCTCAGGAGACTGAAAAAAGAACATGCTTTGAGATAACTGCTGATAGAGAGAAGGCCACCTGAACCCCAGACATGGAATCAGATGATAAAGGATAAGGATCATTCCTTCAAAACAACAAAAGCTATCAGAACTAAATGGCCTTTGTCTAAGCACAAAAAGAAGTGCCAGAAGTCATTGTGAATGGCAAAAAGTGGAAAGACACCTCTTTTGGAAAGGAGGAGGAAAGATGACACTGTACAGCAAGGACCACACAGCCATAGCTGCTGCATGGTCTGTGACATCCACTCATGCCAAAATACTGCTCCTACTCTGACTTCAACTGGGAAAGTACAGGGCCAAGAACTCCAAAGCAAATTTAACTTTCATTCTACCTCAGAAAAAGTCCAAAATCACAGCTGTGGAGGCTTACTGAAAGTAAACTGCTGAATTACACACTAGAAGGGAGGGGAGAGGGGAAAATGAGAAGAGGAAAAAAAAGAGGGGGGCAACATTTGCACATCAAAGTAATGCTTAAAAAATCCCCTTGTGTAATAAAGTTCCTCTTTCACTTCAGAACTAATAAAATATAGCATTTGTTCATGTTCCATTCTCTCCATAAAAGGAAAATAAAGCATTTAAATGCCATTTACTCACACAAAGTTAAAAGTAGAACTTTGTATCATTAACAGACTGAGCCTACACTAGTAGCTCACTATCCCATGGATTGGGCTAAGAAATGACTGCCCAGAGTTACTCAGGGTCAGGAAGAAAACCAGTATCCTAACCTAGGAATAATTTTTTTGAATTTAAAAAGAGACACTACTTACATTATCTCAGAGAAATGGAACATATCAAAGTGATACATGCTGCCTTATTTTTTAATATAACATACTATTAGAAACACCAGCTATATCAACAATAAGTCTATTGCTGCTCTCTTGGCTTGTGGGGGAAAAAAAAAAACCCAAGAGTGTCCTTATATGAATAATGCAGAAATGCAGATATGAAATGCCAAAAGCAGTAACTTCCTCCAAAATCTTAAAGTCAAGACAGCTGAGGCACAAAATTCTTCATGGAAAAGATCAGAGATAACTAAAACCATCCCCTAATTAGTGCCTGAAATTAGAAGAATTTTTCCAGGTCAAGAACAAATTAGAACAAGAATAGAACTCGTTATGGCTCCGTTGCAATAACCTGGAAGGGATATCACAATGCAGGTCACTGACACCCGAGGGCATCTTATTTGACCACAGACTAATTTTAAGCTTCAAAGTACATTATAGCAGCACAGTATCTCCATTGTAAGTCATAATAAAAGCTAAAGCATTAAAACCCTCCCTTACTGGGAGATTCCAATCAGGAGATCAATGCCTTGGCCACAAAAATCTCCCCCCAGGGTCCCGACAAGGGGTCAATCATTCCTACACAACAAAATGGGATTTTTCAGACCATGCATTAGTGTGAATGCATCCAAAAAGATTCCCAACAGTGGAGTTCTGGGAAGATCTCAATATGTGAAAGCCAACTCAGGGATGCAGTCACCAACCAGAACCAGCCTTATCTAAAGATTTTAAAGTACATATGAGATGACAGATGCTAGTTGGTCCCAGCTGCTTTGCAGCAATATTGCCAGGCCACAGCCATAAAACCTCCTTGGAAGTACAGAGAATATCCAATTAAGTTGACTCAGGCAGCTGTTTGGAGGCTGGGCTCTTCTGGCAAAGCTATAAAAGCAAAAAGCAATCTTCACCTCAGACCTCCTCTTAATCAGTGAGAGAAGAGAACAAAAATGTAACTCTGTATAGAGGACAGATGAATTACTCATTGTGATGAACTGGAAATAGTCACAAGGCTTTTCCAGGGTTTATTTGAGCTGCTTCATTTAAAAACCCAAGAACTCAACTTTTGGCTACTTGTCCCCACAAATGTACTCATTAACAACACAAGAATCTCCCCCTTGGTGGTTAAAAAGGAAACCAAAGGTCAGTGTCTGCAGCAGAGGGAGGCTGTGCCACAGGACCTCAGGACTGGCTGCAGCTTCAGGAGCCATCCAAGAAAGTAACAGAGGGGTAAAGTGACAAAGTTCATCAAGAGAGTAATGAAACATACTCAAACCCTAAAATTCATTCAGTTACACTGGTAACTTTTAATATTTAATATTTAAAGACCGAGTGATAAATGTCAGATTAAATACAATATGCAAAATAACACATGATGAAAAACACAACCCAAAAACCCCAAAGAACTGTAAATGTATGAAGCTAAGGGTTTTAAACTATTACTCCTCAGCAATTATAACACAATCAAGGGGGTAGAAATCTGAAAATAAATTAGAAACATTACCTGTTTCTCTTAACAAATATTTTGACGCTAAATTTGTGTCAGCCTCTCTGTACTTTGAGTACTTACATTTAGTATTTTTTGAGATTAGCTAAAATGAATTAAAATAAGTTGCAAAATGAGCCAAGATAAAAAAAGTATGGAAAGGGTTTTGAACCATAAGAGATCAGACTCTCTCTACCTCCTTCTCAAAAAAAAAAAAGCAACTAAGACAAGAAGACGTTTGCAAATCAATTCTCCCCAAGAGAAGTACAGGGGAAAAGTTTCCCTATTGTTTCTTGCAAGGGGAGGGTGAGAGAAGAAAAGAGAAAATTAGTAAAACTCCTAGGTAGCATGCTTCAAACTAAGCAAATGACTTTATTCCACTTAATACATGTCTACATTGTGAGGATTTCATGCTGTAATGTACAGATGGATTCAAAATGAGTTTAGAAAATGCACAGAAGGTGTGGCCAGCAATATTCAGGCACTCAGCCTCCAGCTGAGTGAGTCACTCCAGCCTGACTGAAGGAAGCCAACACCTTACACTAAGAGGAAGATGATGTCCAGGGCTAAACATTTGACCAACAGTCAGTACTAGAGGGGTCCATCTAGCCCAGTCTAGAATGGCAAATATTCAGAGTACAGAGAAGAACAGAGGAAAAATTTATGTGTAAAGAATTTTCTATTCCTTTTAATTGTGAAAATTGTGTCGTTCACTTCAGATGTGAACTGTTCCCAGAACACTGTGAAGAGTAGAATTTACTTCCATCGAAGAAAGTTTAAAGCATAATACATAATCTACTATAAAGGTACAAGAAACTGAGTATTATCTGTGGCAACCAGCAGTGAGTGGGAGAAAGGTGACTAATACAGGTAGCTGGCAGCACAGTACAAAGGCCATGTGAAATCAGCTCAAATCTGTCTATGAGGGCTGAAAAACCTTGGTAAACCCAAGCACAGCCCAGGAGTATTACTTGATCCCTGCCATTAAGACAGGAGAGTTAATTTTCACCCATTTGGATGATGGCCTCTCCCTCCCAGTCAGTAAACTGGGAATTTTGGGAAGCATGAGTGAGGGAAAACAGATGCTTTTAGAAGATTTTGATCAGGTATGGCCAGACTTCTCAGTTTTGACTGCAATTCTGACCAAAACCAGCTAAATCCAGTTAGAGTCAATGCAAACTTAGAAGACTGCATAACAGTATTTTCTTTGTGAGGACTTTAAACTAGGGAGCCCCTAAAGGTTCAGAAAAATACCCTTGGGGGTAGTTCAGCTACTTCCACAGAATTTCAACCTACAGTACACCAGAGTCACCCATGGATCATTTTCAGTAGCTGACCGGCCTGTAGAGCAGCTCTTTTATCAACATATTGCCCTATGTTTAGTAACTTCAGCCTTTTTAGAAAGTTAAAAATAATGTTTTCTTCTCAACAAACAAGTTTTAGGGGGAATTTATTACTCATCATGCAAATAGAATCAACAGTGCTTCTAATCTTACTGCGACATCACGCAGGTGTTTGTAATCCAAACAGAGACAGGTGGACTGAAACAAATTTTTCAAAGGAAAGAAAGCTCAACAAAGTTTATAGAGACACTGGAAGCCTTTTTACTTATGCCCTTCCTTATTACCCTGTAAAGAGAGTAAAGGTAACAGCTTGTGAGATTTCCAGACACAACAAGCTGAAATGGGAAGGGTGGAAATCGGGAAATGTGGGTCAACTATAATCACTTTGGTTATCTTTATTTTTTGTGACCCTGCAGAGAAAGTTGTTGGCGTCAATCTGAATTTTTCTAGATAGGAAGGTTGGACATGATGAACTTAGGGACCTTTTCCAACCCAGGCAACTCAATGATTTTAGGGAGTCACAAGAGTCTTCAGCTGCCCATTCTGGCAGAGAACAAGTGACACTCTTAACCTTACAGCCAATTTTCAGGGAAGAGAAATGAGGAACGTATCGCTTCTTAGTAAAGTGTATGGAAGTGTCAAGACAGCTTGATGCTGGAAGGAAGTTTAAACACTCTGGCACAGTCAAAACAGACAAGTCCACACAATTTTTGACAAACTATAGTTTCAGGAGAGGTAGGGCAGAGGCGCTGCTGCAAAATATTTTAAGAAAAAGGGACAGAAGTGAAGGCAAGGAGGAAGTAGAAGCAACTTCTGCTTCCTCCATTCCAGTGATCAGCAGGGAGCTGAACTGCCAGCCTATGCTTGAGCACTTCTAGGATTAAGGACACATCTAGTCCAAGCAGTCTTTGAGGACATTTAGAGCATTACAGAAAGAAAATTTAGCTGTGAAAATTTAGCAGGTTCCCTTAATACAGCGTGGACAAGGCAAGTCTGTCAAGCTGGTGTTCACGCCACCAAAATTCAAGCATTGTTCAAAGGCAAGGTTGGAAAAAAGAACATTTTAAATGCCAAATTTCATCTTTAAAAGTGTTCACTGCTCTTGGCTGCCACTTTCTCCTCATCTTCCTCCTTGCGTTTGGTTCTTCCCTTCTTTTGCAACTGTAGGATGCATTTTGAACACTTGTTTCCCTCCCCCCTCCCAAGAATTTCCTTGATTAGTTGTGTCCCCAGAGTAGTAGAGATTAGAGCACAAGACCTGAACTGCATAGGAGCTCAGGAAAATTACCTCTTCAGCAAAAGTGGCAGATTTTCCAGAGGTACAAAAGATAGACACTTCTGCAGCTTAAAATCCTACTTATTCTAAAATAAATCCACTAAGACCAGGAATCTAAGCATGGCTCCTTCCAAGCAGATCATAATCTATTGTTAACACCAGTAAGTGAAAACTAGATCTAATTGCTAAAGTATCATTTTCATATTTATGCTAAAGAAGTGTAGGTAACAAAAGAATACTTAAAATTTGACTGTACATCAGGACTTATAATGGCAAAACCTACTCAAGCTCAGCAAGAGTTGCAAGAATTTAAAATTTTGTGCCAATTTCTCACAAACCAGAGGGCTGACTAGCTCATACTACAAGCCTTCAGCACTAGCAGAGCTGCTATGATTAGTGGAACCTGCTGGCTCATACATAACTCATGAAGAATTCCCCCCTTTCCTCCCAAGGGAAACAATTTTGCATAACAGCAGCACTTCCCCCCCACCCCACCACATAAACCTGTAGAGTTTTAGTACAAGTTAGAGCAAGAAGTAGGTTGGCTCCATGGAGAAAGCATGAATTCCAGAGACAAATTATTTAAATAAGAGGTTTTAAAGACTAACAGTATAATTACAGTTCAGCTGAAGAGGAAAAANTCTGCATGAGGTCCAGCTGCAGTGGAGCCAACAGGCAGCTCCCAACACGGCGTGCAGACTGACACGAACTCATGCAAACCAGTAAATCCAGCAGGTACAAACACAATCATTCTACTCTGTTGAGTATTCTCTTCTTATATTTTATTTATAAAGGGCAGTAACATTTGAACATCACCATTTTAAATTAATTACTCTACAGAGGCTGACAATCTATTTCCTAGACAGAAATAGCTGCTCCTAGCTTTTGTCTTATTCCAGTCACTGTTCTGAACTGCCATCACAGGATCAAAACCCAACAGATTTCATGAGTCCCCAGTACCAGAACTATTTGCTTTTCACAACCTCAAACAGTTGGAGACAAAAGAATCCAAGATCAGGTACAGAAATTCAAGTGAGCAGTCATTCCTGAAGGGGATAAAAAGCCTCTTAAGCTCTTCGAGGCATTTAAAACATTTTTAAAATGGGCTTTTAGTCAGTATCTACAGAAAAACACCATTCTTTTCTTAAAGAGAGACATACAGGCTGAGGAAAATTATGAACACAACCATTTAAAATGCAAATTTCAGATGCATCTAGTAACTAATCAGGAAGTATTGTAGAGTAGCATCTGGGATTCAGGAATATAATAAATACCCTAAAAATAATTTTCATGAGCAGTTTTGGAGACTGTCAGTTCACTTTTTGCTCCATTAGAGCTGAGCTGTACAACCCCGTGTGTTTAGCACATGTCATCATGAAAAAACACATTCTTAAGTTTGTTAAACCAATTCTCACTTGAGTTGTCAGATGGTGGCACCAATCATGCATACAAGCCATGGGAACAAGTTCAGGCTCCACCACAGACATTCTGCTTCAGAACATTTTCTGTTCCATTTGAACACCTACTCCTAGGAGGTGTTACAAGATGTCTTCAAAGCTGAAGGCATGTGCCACTCACACAGTGCTTTAAATACTCAGCAACAGGGCAGGAGCCTCAAAGTGACAAACAGGGACAAGCCCGAGGCTTGACAGATTGAAATGGACAATGCTGCTGGTCTGTCTAAAAAGATTTGGCTATTTGAGGGAAAGAAACAACTTTTTCCAGCATTTCCCAATGTAGAAAATGAAAACAAACCTAACCCACCCCCAAAGTCATAGAAAGTATTCTCCTACCCTATTTTCTCTCCCAAGGGCCAAAGCACTCAAAAAACCATATTTATTTCCAATTGCATATTAATTATTCTGGTCACTGGTGCTTGCCCAGCCTGGGAGATAACTTAACTGCCACTGCAGGAGCAGCAAAGGAAATGAAAGAGCAAGAACAGCTGGGGGAATAAAGCTGCAGATAAGAACTCGTGTATCAAACTGCTGCAGTATCAGTCTCCTGATCTGCCTTGAAATGCAGAACACACAAGTCACCTACTCATTTACATTTTAAATCTAACACAATTTTCAGAGAAAACTGGAAATGATAGAGATCAAAGGCAGCTTTCCTAGCAAAATGCTAAATGAAGCAAGCAAAACAAAAACCTAGTGCCTCTTTTCACTAGTGTCCCAGTGAAAAGCACAACTACACAAATGCTCTCTTTCTAAGACTGTAAGGCTGGGCACCAGAGAAAGAACAAATCCATTCTCTTGGTCACTTTCCTATGTAAATACTCTATTCCCGAGTCACAGCTTCATCTCCCTGGCTAGGACCCATCCTACTAACACCTAAGGGCAGGGGGAAGAAGGGGAATAGGCTTATCCTGTTACACTGTGTTAAGAGTAGCTGCTCAGACATTAACTAACACAGCAAAGTATTCATCCAGACTCCTGGGTGAGTTTTGTCATTCACATTGAATCCCACAGTGGGGTAATCATTACTCCAGCCACTTCGAGGTCATTTTAAGAAGACCTAAAGAAGATCCAGCCCCTCCTCTTGCCCATACAGTGCAGACAAACCCAGGGACCTGAAGACACCTCAGGTCTCACTGCTGCAACAACCTTCTGCTGTCACACCTGCAGAGGACATTCTGCAATTCAACACCTCAGACCAGAAGAAAGGTGATGCCACAGAGACACACAGGAAAAACTCCAAATTCATCTCCACTAGGTCCTATGTGCTGTTGAATCCTTTGTGATGTAAATGGCTTTAAATGTGCTTTTCTGGGGGAGGTGGGAGATGTGTGTATAGGTGTGGTGCTTGGATTTTTAAAGTTGTTTGTTGTTATGGTTCTAAAATTAGCTTTGATTCTTCAAACCTTTTAAAATGCATATAAATAGAATTATTAAAAATTTAGCAAAGGTTGTAATTCAGGGATAAAGAACAAGTATGGAAATCTGCCATCTTCAGTATAATAGCTTATAATACACCATTTCAATCTCACAGCAACTGTGAAAATGTCCAAACATTATCTTTAGTAGATCTTCTAGTTTAGATTCTCACTGTAAAATTAATCAAGTTTAGCAAATTAAAGCCCCTTTTTGCTCAATTTGAGCTTACAAGACTTATTTGCTCCAGTGTTGATAGGGCACTAATGCCTAATTTTCTTACATTTTCATAAAATACGATTAGTTTAGCCCAGTACTTTTTTACCTGAAGTTCAGGTTGATTTATGGTATGTAGCCCACGGCAATTTTAAAGCACAAGGGATTTTATCAAGGGGTCATACAGTTTACTCTTTATTAGGCTGAGCTCTACACAGAAAAACTGGATTTCTTATCTTCCCTTGTTTAGTTGGATCCTTATTAATTGTAGAGAGAAATCAGAAAAGTCTGAATATCACTACAAACAGGATCCCTCCTCCAGCAATTAGCAGTGCTCTGCACACAAACTGGAAATCTATGAATACACTCCCAAACCTTAATACATGCCACTAAAAATCATAATCCTTCTTTTCTCCCCTCAAGCTGCAATAAAGCTTGCACCACTTTAACTTAAAACAATAAATTAAATCAAAGATAGTTCATTAACACCCAGGATGTCCAAGAATAACAGATGTTATTGATCTGAAATTTTCAGACAATCCCTAATCACAATAGTTAACAAAACAGAAACATCACCTGACCAAAGAGGGGAGGCAGCATTTTTGTGTTGCCAGTGAATAAAAACAAAAGCACATCACGCTGGTTGCAGTTTGACAAGCAGGTTGAACAAAGCAGATAAATAATTTATCAAGCCAAAATGTGATTTGCTGCTATGCCTGTGCTAACACTTGTCTGTCACACCTGGCATATCACAAGCTGGACCTTGCAGAGAGGCTGTAACAGCTCTTCCATTAAACTGGCAAAGGCTGTTGAGTTTCAAATTAGCATCATCTCCCTGGTTATCACAGAATGCAACACATGCTAAGGCAGTGTCACAAAATCGGCTGAGCTGACCACTAGCTATAGTCAGTGCTTGCTCAACATTCAGAACTCCTGCAGCCTTCAGAGAGCTCAAAGAGCTCATCTTTCTCTGCTTTCAGGGACAAGTTTCAATAATCAGCACAAAATCCTTCTAAACAAAAACAAAGGCGCCATGTTTAAGGTGGAATGTGTTTACTCCTTGCTTGCAAAGACCATTTTACACCTTCAGACTGGAATACTCCATATCTGTGTCTCCTGCACAGAAATACCTTCAGCAACACCTTCAGATCTTGGTCTAAGCAGGTCCAAGCTCTTCGACAAATACAGAACACATGCTTGGTTAAGATTAGGTTTGTCCTTCCCACACACTTCACCCTGATGCCTACAGAAGCTGGCTAATGGAACATAACCCACCTTCAGATTACTTTTATACATAACAGGAACAATATTTGAGAAGTTTGCACTCAAACCAGGCCTTGAACACTTTGGCAGATCAGAAGAATGCAGCCCCTTATAGCAGCATCTCTTTGTGACACAGATTTCCAACTGCCAGGCTGCCAAATCAACTACATTTCAGATAACTGCACTTGGTTTTATGTCTCTGTAATGTTCTGACAGTTTCACCATCTTAGACTGCAATATTGATCACATATTGATGGCAATTATCATCCTTACTCAAGGCCACCAGCCAGGGAACATGACCTAAGCATACCTCTACAAATCAAACATTACACAGAGCAGAGCTGCCACTCACACCTAAGTCACAGAATAATGGAGCTTCGAAGGGCCTCTGGAAGTCACTCAATCCACCCTCCTGCTCAAAGCAGGTCTAATTAGAGTGCTCAGGGACTTGTCTGGGTATCTCCAAGGATGGAGATTCCACAACTTTTCTGGGCAATCTGTTCTAATATTTGACCTATTTCACTATAAAGCACATAGTGCTTACAATTTGGCTGAATCATTAATTCAGAAAATTCTTTCTCACACATTAAAATCATCAAGATCACACTCAGTCCATCCCATTACAACAAATGGGAAATGATGGAGGAGTGTGTAAAGAAGGATGAATGTGAAGACAGTTTCACTCAAACCAGGAAAAATACTGGCACCTCTCTTCAGCAAGCCATAAACTTCTGTTCTCTAGGACAGACACCATGACGTAACAGTCAATGCAGGTGAGGTCACAGATGAGGGAGGGGAAAGACCAGAAGGGAGACAGTGCTCCCCTCATTTATCATCATTCTGCCTCTATTCTAAACTGTTCCACTGTCCTGACACAGAAAAATGGTTTTCATGCAGGAACTGAAAATGCCACCTCAGCATCAAGTGTTAACAAACACTCAATCCTTTTAAGGGCTGACAAAGAAAATAAGTGTGGTGACAAACACTCATGTGGACAGAAATGGTGGAGACTGTCAAGTGGAGAATCAGAATGGGAAAAATAATCTTGACTCTGCTGAACAAAATTGCAAAGTGATCAAAATCCTACCAAGGAAATCCTTCTTTTAGCACAGAAGGAAGCTGGTTTGTATATCACACAAAAGCAAAAACCTCAAAATTCAAGATGATGGCCTTCTACTTAAAAGGCCGTCTACCTTCAGGTGGCCTTCTACCACCTGATCAATTTAAATAATAAAAACAATATCTAAGCACCCATGAATTAATTATGCTGACATCTACTGGAACAGGAACTTACTTCTTCAGAAGAATATTTTCTAGCCATGCCCCAATAGCTAGAGAAAGAGGAAACTGAGCAGTAATTTATAGTTAAAAACAAAACAATTCTAACATTTAAGATGCTAATTAATATGTTTAGTGCTCCTGCATTAACCACACAGAAACAGTTCTCAGACCACCATGGCATTAACTTTACACTTCTGAGTAGATTTAGGAGGAGTAGAGAAAAGAAATTACAATGAGAAGAGAAAGAATGGTGATTTTTGTTCTTTTCTCCCCTGAATCCTGCCAAACCATCAGCAAGTATTAGTGCACTTTAGATCTGAGTATTTGCCACTTAGCATGAAGACCGATAGTTCTGGGGGACATAAAACCTGAATAACAGAGACAGAATTTAACTCCTCCCAACTTCAGTATATACAGGGAGAAATAAAAAGGTGAAGACTGTAAAGGCATCAGGACAACTGTCAACCCTTCAAAGTGAAAAAACAATAAATCAAGATTTCAAGTAGGAATCTCTCAGCTTCCTTCACTTTTTTAAGTAACAGGACAGGCCACCTTCACCCCTCCCAGTAGGACTCCAGTCACCAACAAGTTCCTGTGAAGCAACAGGAAATGCATGAAGCTAGGGAGCTGCAGCACTGTCAGAAGACACAGAAGGAAGCAGCAATCTTCCCTTTCTTTAGAAAAGGCTCAGCAAGTAGTATTTAGAGTATGTGAAGTTTAGAGAAAGCTGTCAGTGAGTATCTCCTGAGAGGCAGTACCACACACTGCTACAGAGCCACTGGACAGAAGGGTGGGTGACCCACTGTACTGCCAGGGTTACAGAAACCATAGAAGCAGCTTTACCACCTAGTGCCCACAAAAAAAAAAAAAAAA
>VXBI01005461.1:1084646-1168744 GCA_013397375.1 Toxostoma redivivum
GGAGCATCCCCCGGGGGCACCGGGCTCGGAGCATCCCCCGGGGGCGCTGGGCTGGGAGCGTCCCCGGGCTCGGAGCATCCCCCGGGGGCGCTGGGCTGGGAGCGTCCCCGGGCTCGGAGCATCCCCCGGGGGTACCGGGCTCGGAGCCAGGCCAGCGATGCCCATCAGCCGTGGGTGCACTTAGGGTAGCTGCAGTTTCATACTCCGCGTAAAGGTTTAGTGTCTGGTCCCAGATTCTGGCCTTTGGGAGGTTTTCCAGAGTCCTTCCAACTGGGATAGCAGCCTTCACTCAGCCGGTTCTTTCATATTACTTCACTCCTGTGCCTGCTTCATCGCAGTGTTCTGATCAGCAGAAGTTCGTGGCACACGTTGTTTTGTCACAGATGTCCACCTGTTCTATTTTCAAAAGCTGTGATCCATACAGTTCTTTCTATTCATCGGAGCTTCCCCCTATCAGGATAGCAGAGGCTGTTATTGATAAGGAAAACAAAAACAAATCCCCTTTAAAAATGCCATTACGTAAAGCACGAGAAGTTTGTCTTAGATATTACAATCTACCCAGAAGATGGAGAGGAAGGGAAAACCCATAGACAGGAATGGAGAGTGTTGTAGTTACACGTTTAACAGTTGTCACAGGAAATCTTGTGCCATGGAAGAGTATCCTTAAGTTAGGCTTACCAGTCTTAAAAGTTACCAAGAAAGTAATGCAGAGACCATAAGCACCCATCCATCTTCCTGAGGCAGCTACCTGGGCATAGATATTTTCATGCTTTCTCAGGAAAGGAAGCTACTAAGGACTGCTTTAAAATCCTATCATTTCTCCCAGCAATTGTAGAATAAACTTCCTACTTGAACTGACAGCTCACACACAATGGAATAGTAGCACATTAAACACTTTAAGTTACTTAGAAATGCAGGTTTCTATGTAAACAAACTGTTACTCAACAGCTGCTGTACTGCATTAATCTCAGATATAGTAAAATTTGAATACCCTAGCAAGCAAACTAAATTTATTTTCCAAGAAGCCTGCCTAATATAGGCATACATAGAAATAGCTGCATGGTGCTGGTTTTGTGCATGATATGTTTTGTTCTCTAGAGAAGTGGTTTATATTTCCTATCTTTTATTCAAGCTTATTGAAAAAAATTTCCATAATATTCTTTTTAACCATGACCTTTTAAACAAATACCTTGCCAAAATTTTTTATCTGATGAGAGGATTAAGATATTAATGCTTCTAGCAAATTAATGTTGGTGCTGCAGGTGTAAGCAAGAAAACAAACCTTTGTCCTCTAATCTTCACATTACAGCTCTATTTACATCTTGATCTGTCAGAGCCCTACCCAAATTAGGTGCTGGAAGCCACTACAGACACTCAGACTGATGCCTAGAGAGGCTGTTCTGGAACAGAGACTAGACAGAGCTAAAAGAATAAAGTAGGTATTTATTGAAAGGCCTTTAAAGGATACAACTTGGACAGTACAAGAGCCTGGCCAGGGCTACACCCAGGATGGATCCAAGATGGATTCTTGTCATGCGTTTTTACGCTTTTATAAGTTTTGGTCCATTTACATATTGGGATCAGTTGTCTAATTACAGCCTCAGGTCATGAAATCCCATCCTCCTGTTTGCTCTCTTCAGTTCTCTATTGTTTATGCTTTTTGGGCCTGAAGCTTGTTAAGGGTTGTCCTTGGTTTTAAGCTGGAAAAGGATTGTTTTGTCTACCTACTCTGTGAAGAGAACATACTAACACTTACTATGAAGCTCAGAGCTATATACCTAGGCAGCACAGAATCTGAAAAAATAAAAGCTAAAACCTAAGGCATCAGGACCAACCTGCTCCAGCCAGAGACACAACCCTGAGAAGGTGTGGGTTGGCAGGGTTGATATCCCCTTGTGGCTGGCTGGGACTGGCCAGGAGCAGAGCCAGGGGCCACGGGGTGTTGGCCAAAAGGCAAGTCCTTGGGTTGGGTTGAGAGTGACCTGCTTGGGCAGCATTGTCCTGGGCTTAGAGCTGTGGGAGCAGGGTTTGCTTTGGATTGGTTGGGTTCTCATCTGTGATAATGTATGTGTTTGAACACTGAATAATGCACTTTGCATCTCTGAAATGCTCTTGAGTGAAGACTGGGGGATATTCTTCAGGAGCTGCAGAGAGCTCCTGTTTTCCTTTGACAGTAGAGAGAGGCAGCTCACTGCCCTATTTCTAGACATGGCTCATCCTACGTGTGTTCATCATAAAGCTTTCACGGGGCTTATGAAAATAGCAAAATACACAATCTGTGAACTGCCTTTGCTAGGTGAGGGCTTTGCTGGGCTTGGAATGGATGTTTGAGCTTGGTCTGAATGGCCTTCAGGTACTGAGTCTGCACTGGGGAACTCCCAGAGAACACCTTCCCATGGGCACAGTGTTCATCAAGTATCTCCAAAGGGCAAACACTGGTGTAAGAATGTTTTTTAAACTAGATTTACTATAAATTATGAATGCAACACCTTTATTTATAATCTAGAATTAAGAGGAAAAGCTGCACTTTTGTCTCTGAGTCAGTGTATATCAGCAAAAATTGATTTGTTAAAAGGTCCTATAAATACAACACAAGTTTTTTAAATTTTATTTTGAGCCATTTTCTATCTGTGGTTTTTTAATATTTTAATATTATTTCTTTGTAAATGGAGGTAGTTATACAATCCTGGTTACCATAATAACCAATATCATGGTGATGAATGACAGCTGTCACTTTTGCAGTGAATTCTTCAATAGATTTGCTGTAAAAATTCCTGTTCAAGACATTGTGCTACAATGTCTCGTCTCTCTGCAGAAGCTGGAGGGGGCCTTCCACCTTTCAGAATTGTGCCTTTTGTTGCATTTTTCACTTTCATCCAGACTCTACATACTGTGTCTTTCTGTGGCAGGCACTACCTGAAGCAGAAGAATTAAAGCAATCCTTTAATTCCCAAACACTCGTTTTTCTTTTTAACCAAATAAGGAAAAATGAACACAGCAAATATCTTTTCAGCTTTACAATACCTTAATTTGAAACAGTATCAGCCTCTGCGAAAACAGTAAGGTAGACTAAACTAGCTTTATAATTATTTTGATCATATTTCTTTTGATAATTGCTTCTCACCTCACCAAAATGAAATTTAAACAAAATTAGAAGTGTTCTTTCACTTGTGGAACATCTTATTTTATCAATCTTGATCTCATAAGTAAACCAAAGGTCTGACTCTTACAAGTGTGCCAAAGCAATTCCCTACTCCCCTTCTCCCTCTGCTGCTCGGGTTTCATTTTGAGCTATGACTGTGTTTTGAAACAGTGCAATGTGCAAGTCCTGAATGTGCTGCAGAAAGTATGAAAGAGTCAGATATTTTTTATTGGAAAACTCTCAGCAGGTAAGATTTAAACAAAAAGTGATATCACCTCCAAGAGGCACAGTTGTCAATGGATGACAATAAGTTCATTTCAAGTTTAATCCTGTTTGTGATTCAGTGCAGAATAGACCTCTCTCTGATTCCTGTCATTTAGGAAGGGAAGCAGAGGCTGTGTGAAATCAGCTCCTGATTCTTCACAGCCAGGCTCAAATTAGATATTTGACCGCTGCTGGGTTGATAGTACTTAGCACATGGACAACACTATTTCAGAGGATCTCACTTTCCAGATACTAATAAATTGACTTCACAGTCTCCCTCTGAAGCAGATATGCATATTCCTATCTACAATCTGGGGTTATTGAGGCAGAGAATGTTTAGCTGGCCCAAATTCTGGCATCTTTTTTCACAGGCAGATACTGAAGCCAAGAAGTGTGGCTGCCAGCTCCCTTGCTGTAATTATTCTGTACTCTCAGTGGGTCTCAAGGCAGTTGACAGTATCACTTGATGCACCTTTGGAAGGCCATATATCAGCAAATGTGCCCATGTTGCAAATTATCAGGCAGACATCAACTCCTCATGAGTAAGAAGACCGTATGGTTCTGCTGATATCAAAACAATCAGTTCAAATCAAAGCTATTTTCGCCAAGGCAGCTGCTTTTTTGGTTATTATCTGTTCCCCCGTGTTTCTATTCTCGGTGACAGATCAGGCTTCTGTTCTTGAGGAATTCACTTTTGGCAACAAGAAATGTTCACACTCCCCATCATTTTTCATAGACTAATCTGTGTTGGGAATTTTCAGTAAATAACATGAAGCATTAGTGATTGAACACTTAAGGGAAAATAGTATCATTGGATTGATTTATTTTTCTCCCAAAGACAGCAGCTTCTGAAACACATTTTTCTTTCCAACTGTCTATAGGTTCTATAATTACCTGGTCTTTTTGCTAGTTGTTTTATAAATTTGGTAGATAATACATCATGCTGTATAGTTTTTTACTGAAATTCAACACTGCTGTCTCATACAGATGCTTAAATGATCTGAAATCCTTGGATTTTAAAGGAAAATCTGAGCCATAGCATTTTTATCTATATAAATACACTGGCTGCATAAGAAGTTATTCAAGAGATGATCTGGTAAAGAAAAGGGTGAATGGACCCTGGCAGAATTCTGTTGTCCAGAGGGATGTTTCAAACACTTGTTGATACTCAGACTGAGCTACAAGACTTGCTCTTTTAGGGCACATCCAAACTGAAACAAGTTGCAGAGGGATGGGGATGTGTTTTCCAATTTAAAAAGGATATCAGACACACATGGCAAGCCAGGCATGGAACTCACTCAACTGTGTAAAATAGAGATATTCTAAGGTGGGTTGCAGACCTCTCCCCCCAGCTGTGGGATAACCATTGGCTGGGTTTGGCATACAGGACTTCCAGACAGTTGGCTTGCTGCTAGCATTGGATTATTTGGTGAACCCTATCCTGGTTTCACTCTTGCCCAACTATTTGGAAATATTTTTCAGGCTGAATGCAACATGATGACACTTGAACACCACATCCAGCCATTCCCAAGTTTCACAAACTGCTCTAGGCTTGAAAATCCTGAGGAGAATGGAGTATGCTGGGAAAGTGGAAGGGGTAAACTGGCTGCACTGGGAGCATGTGGTGTCTGATTAGAGCAGCCACAGCTTCAGGCATCTCTGGTTGTCTGTGGCTGAGTATTTGACACCCTCCAACATGTCCCAGCAAAGCAGTTCCACTTCATTTCTGTCCTGCAGAGTGTAACATGTCGACATGACTAATTGCCTGGGCAGAGAGAACAGAGATAAGAACAGGGAGGACAGAAGGAAGCAGATACTCCAGTGTGGAATAGCAGTGCACAAAGCTAGGACAGGTCCAGAGTGTGGATAATCCCTGCATCAGGGTAGGGATGGGGTGGGAATTGCAGGAGTCCCTGGAACAGAGGGGTCTGGGAGGGGAGCACACAAGAACCTTGGAGGGTCAACAGTGAGTGGATGTGCAGTTCTGCAGATTTGCAGGCTGCCTTCAGAATTTCTTAAATTGCTGCAGCCTCAGTGTGTGAAGCCATTTCCTGAGTGTTTGCAAGACCTCTGTAATGCATGTGAGGTGTTTTGTTGGAATGACAAAATTATTGCAGTTTTATTTTGATAGATTCTGCATTTTCAAGAAAGCACACAAATCACATCTATGGCTCCAGTGCCAGTCCAGGTGCAGAAATTGAGCAAGGTTAGTTTCTCATCCTAACCTGTCTTTGCTATTAGCTTCAGTTACCCCAATATTAAGATATTCTAACCTGTCCAGGATTAGCTGTGTTTGGAATTTTTGGTTCTAAATTAAAAGCCTTTTAAAAAGTTGGAAGATTAAACATTCTCCTTGTTCTGTGTATCCACATTGCCACAGGAAAGACTTGCCTTCTTGCTTTCTCTGTGTGAAATTTCTAGAGTCTACCACTGCTGGTACCTTAAATTAGGAATGTGACAAAAGCTAAACTGCATCTGGGCTGGTCAGTGTGTTCAAATTTGGGAGAAGCCCTGAACATGTAGATTATGAAGCAGTGTTTTTTGCACCGCTGATTATTTTCACAAGCTCTTATTACTAGCTTTTGAATTTCTCTAAACAGAAATATTCACTCTTTCCAACCAATCCTTTGTATTTTTAACACCCTTGGTGTGTTTTCTGCTTCCCAGCACTGAAGGACTCCAGGGTGGTGTTCTAAGCATGCAGATGATGTGCTGTGAACTTTAGGGAATGGCGTGCTTTGCATTCAGGATCACATTTCAGTTTGCTGCCAGAACCAGAATGTCACAGAGGGCAGTGCAGAAATCCTGCCTCCTGCCCAGCTCAGCCTCCTGCCCTCTAGCCATAACCACCCAACCCTGCTGGGTGCTTTTGAAATCCAAATCTAGAGAGAAATTCAGGCTCTTTGTTTTGTTTGAACGAGTGAGAGCATGGTCAATAAGTCTTTCAGTAGATCAACTAATAAGACTTATCTTGGAGGCAACTAAAAAGAAGCATCATGGATTTATCATAGTTCTTTTATTGTTAGTGACCATTTTCTCCTTAAAATCATCTTGTCTTGCCTTCTCTTATACAGAAGTCACTCTCAAATTAAAGGCAAAATACTAAGGCTCTGAACTCCTGTGTGTAAACACACAAAAATACTTTTTCCTCCTTCCCACTCCCAGCCCTTTGCTGGGAGCTTTTTGCCAGCTTCACACCAGTAACTTTGTCTGATCTTCTCTTTGCAGTTGCTAATTGGCCTGGCAGGGATATGAAGTGACTGAAAATAACTTTATTCCCTCATTGTGTGCACATTGAAAGGGTCACAGAATAGAAAAGTAGGGCAGAGTCCAGACTGATGGCTCATGCCGACCAGCCTGGCAGCCAAAAAATGGCACTTGAAGGTTCTGGTTGTGGTTCTGAAGGCAGGTCTTTGATAACCAGCACTCTGAATATTCTGAATATTGAATGCCTGCTCCTTCTGCTCTGGAATGCCGGTGCAGAATTACCTGCAGGAGAGGAAATACTGAAATCTAACTCTGCAGAGTGAGCTTTCTGAGTAAGCTTTTGGATGCCTTTTGTTTTCCTTGAAATTATGCAGCATTATCAGAGCTGTGCTGTAGGTGACTGCCACAAGGATGGGATCTCCAGAATCCCTCTTTGAAGAAGGCAGTGTTGTATAAACCAGGGCAGTAAATCCCAGGTGGCAAAGGCCAATCCTGTTGTATATAGAAGGTGTGTGGGTGGTTTGGATTGATTTGCATATCTAGCTGCTTCCTTGTTTATTTGGATTTAGGAGAAGGATATGTCCAAGCCCTGAGCTTCTGTGTGATATTAAAAAATAGAACCAGGAATTACTAACCAACAGAAAAGACTTTCCCAAGACAATCATAGCATAATTGTACAGTATCGTGTTTATATGTACGAGAGTCAATGGAGCAATGTACACAGATCCTTTGTTTCAACCAGAAAAGACATTTTGTATAAGGAGAACAAATTTGTTCCATGGGAAATAGAGAGGGTGAACTAGAAGAAGGATGTGAGTTCCAGAGCTGATTCCTACCTCAATTCAGTTAGAGTCCCACTTTTGCTGAAAAGAGAAAAGGCCTAGATCCACTGTCATCTGGAAATGTTTCTAGGAGTTCTGACCTACTTATGGTGATCAGATCCATGCTCAGCCCAGCAGCACACCTTGTCAAAGGTTGGATGTGATGTTCAAAGGGAAGAATCATTACTGCTGCCTCCATTAGAGATTAGCTGGACAAAGCTCCTGGTAGATAAGAGTAACAAGACAAATAGCTGTGGGTGACAGCTTGCTTTAACACCTGGTGGAATCCAGGCTTTGTCAGCCTTTTTTTGGAGGCTTGCCCAAAAGCCTGTCAGGACTACTATCATACTCTTACTCGGCACTGCAGGGAACTTAAATCATCTATGGATGCCAGATTCTGGGGAGAGTTAAGCTAACTTAACTTCTGAGTTACAGGGTGGGTTATGCACTATTAGAAGGACTTTCATCTCCCTAGTCTCCTTTTTTTAAAGACCAATCCTGTAATTTGAATTTTGTGAATTTCATCACTTTCTTATCCTAAAGGAAGCAATGTGGGAGACTTGATTGCTTCCCCTTCTGTTTCTACAGATGGTGATGTGGTAAATGTAGCCAAGCTCTTCTGTACCTAGGAGACATTCTCCCCTGAGGAGCAGTCCCCTTTTGCTGGACATGCTTACAGAACTGCACAGCCATGGACCTCAAGGAGAAGTGTCAGGTAGGTTTGCTGATAACAGTCACACCCAACTTAAGTATTAAGTCGTTTTATAGTCTTTATTATTTTGGGTCAAGATTCACCAGGTGGCATTATTATGTAGTGGTATAATCCATGGTTAGAATTGGAGTTGAGAGTTCTGTCACCTTCACATCCCTGTGTCAGCAGGGAAATCCTTTGCAGGGTGGGACTGAGGTGAGGTGCTCTGTCACACCTGCAGTGTCTCTCCTTTGAACTCTAAGCTGGGGCTCCATTCCCATGGATACTCAGTTTGACTTTACTTGAAAGGCTGAATTCGTGGAAAGATTTTTTTAAATAAACCAGGGCAATGAAATCATCTGAGTCCAGATTTGCTGACGGTAACTTGGGGTCTCAGCCAGCTATGGTGAGAGAACACTCTTTGCTTTTCTCCCTGGTGTCCCTTTCCCCACCACACCACGAGCTTTTGTCTGTTGGCTGTCTCTGTTTTCTCCATGCATCCTTTCCTTGCTGTTTTGTTTGCAGCATTGAGAAATGGTTTTGTTCATTAGTGCAAAGTACCTGTTAGGGGCTCACCTAGACTAAGATATACAGCAGTGTAAGTGACTTTTAAAGGTCAGTTTTTCACATTGGCTGTGGCACTTGCCTACTCAACTGCTGCTTTGCTGGGTTTCTGTTCTGAGCTGTGCTAGACCAGGAAGGCTTGGGCTCACTCCTGTCTGAACCTCTTGGTTCTGAGGTGCTCAGAGGATGTGTTTGACCTGTGTTGTTTTATGTCAAATTACTTTATTACCATGGAGTTAACATTCCAATGAGGACAATTATCTACTTGTTCTCTTGTTAATAACATCGTGGGCTAATCTGGTATTGATCATTTTAAGAGATGATGCAATTACCACTGTGTTGAGGGGTGTGTTGTGTGTAGGATCTGAGAGCACCAAAGAGAGCAGGGCATAGCAGGGACATTTTCACTGGAGGTCACTATCTTTGGCTCACTTTTCTCATATGACATTCTCCACTGTACAGTGTAGGAAGATCATATCAAATTGCTGGACAGGCAGCATGGTCAGTATTGTAATAGGCCTTTAAAAGGCCGATTAGGAAAGTGTCCTGACAAGGAGGTTATGGGGGGAATCATGGTATTCTCAAGTCCTAATTTCCTCTTCTGACTTCCTGAATTTTTTTCTCCCTCCTTTCTGAATGGGAATTAAAATGAAGGCAAGAGATCACCAAATCTTTTAAATAGGAATGAAAAAACCCCACAGATACATAAAGCTGCAGTTTACAACTTTAGATTCTGAGGACAGACCGTGATTTTATTCTTGTTAGCAACCCCAAGAGGAGGCCTGGAACTAGATGATCTTTAAGGTCCCTTTCAATCCAAACCATTCTTAATTATTGCTTAGTGCTAAGGAGTTTGGTCTTTTTTTTCTTTTTTTTTTTTTTTAATACTGCAGATCCTGGTTCCACCCCATTTAAGGTGGAATCCATCTTCCTTCCCAAAGTGAAGATCTTGGATACATATACACTGATAAGGGAATAAATTGACCTGCTTTGTAACCTCAGCAGTAAATTCAGTGTGCTAGGTTTATTTTAAAATGCTAAAAATAAAATGAACCCACGTGAAAACATCAGTCCCAAATCTGGTTGAAAGCAATCTCTTCAATATAGGTGTGTGATGGAGGGTTAGCACTCCTGGAGCAGGAGATGTGCTCAGAGCACTGCTGCAGCAATGGCATCTGTCACTCAGATGAGAGACTTGCCCTCTGGCTCCAGTTGGCTAATAAGTTGCCTTGTCAGGAGTGGCTGAGGATCAGAATTTGTCAGGTGTAACGCAGGCTGCCTTCCAGTTTTTGCCAGAAGCCAGACAGCACAGAGAAATGCAGAGAGTATTTTAGGAGCAGAGCCAAAACCTTCTTAAATTAAATGTGCTGATATCTTGTTCTTTCTCCTCCTCTCTGACTTTTTAATTTTCTGTGTATTTCTGGAGTGAATTCAGTCCTTGTGAAAGGTGCCAGAATCTCTGCTCCAAGACCACTGAGCACATACTGAGAGAGCAGCACTGATTGCCACAGGACAGTGAGAGGCTCCTGAGTTTGTGTTGCATTAGACAGAGGCTGCATTTGCAGCCACACAACTAATAAAAATTATTGACATCATCCATTGCACAGTTACCCATAACAACTGACTGTATTGTCCCAGTGTAATTGCTGCAGCCTGGATACAGCACTGTGCCTCCTGGCCAGAGCCTGGAAACGTGTTCAGGGAGCCTGTGCTGTGCTCCACACTGCTCCAGCACTGCTGGTCCTTGTTCCAGGTTGCCTAACAAGACCTACAGTCCTACCTTTGGACTGAAAAGTAGCCCAAGTCCTTTGCCACTTCTCATCCTGCCAGAGACTGTGTCTCTGTTTTTATTCCCTGCTGTTCTCTAAAAGCTCAGCTCTTCTTCCAAGGGCTTTTTCACATGCTGATCCTTTTTCCACAGGCATCTCTCATTTATGCTGCAGTTTTGTATAGGTCAGTCCCTGCCTTTATACTCAACCTTCTATTTCAAGTCCCAGTTTTAACTTCAGATCCCAAGTTTTTATCTTCTGCTCTTTCATTCTATTATTTAATGCACAAATGCATATCCAGATGCATTTCTGATACCAATTGATACCAGAAGGAAGCTACATAGTACAGATTACTGCCCTACACAAAACACTTTAGAGCAGGGTCTCTCAGCAGTGGGGTAAACAGAAGCAATTTGATCCAATTCCATTTGTGTCCATGACCAAAGCTGGAGGTTTTGAGGTTGGGACCTCTAACTGCATGAAGCACAAGGATTGTTCCTGGTATTGCACAAGCAAATTGTTTTATTCACTTTCATTCGAGTCTCCAAAAGGTACAAAGCTATGGGAAGCAGATCAGCAAACACTGTAATAAAGAAGGGATCTTACAAGTATAGTGTGTAAGGCTTTATCCACTCTTAGCCAGTCTTGTCGTTGATCTTTTCTTTTTTCTCTCCTTTTTATTTTTGTGTTTAAAGGAGTAGATGAGTAGTTCCTTAGCAGTCAGGAAAGAAAAATTGTGCCATTAGGACATTTTCTTGTTTTCTGCAGTATAAAATTGTTGTCTAGGAAACAAAATGCCCTGCAGAAGGATAAAGGATGTTTTGCCTCTTTCTCTCTTCTGCTTTCTCCTGAAGTTACATTAAATAAATACAAAGTGTGCTTTCCTTCAGCTTTGGCTTTGAGAGCTTTATGAGATTACACACCCATGTGTAACTCAGTGCCAACACAGGTGATAACCAGACCTTGTGCTGGGTTTATTGTGAATATTGAGGCCACTTAATCTCTGCCCTTCTGGCTTAAAACACAGAACATGGGCTGTGCCTAATGAGGCATTTGAACCTCAGAAGAGGAAAGGAAAAGAAGTGAAGAGCTTGTCCAGGCAGGGTAGGTGAGTCCTGACACCACGGTCTTCAGAGCTGCCCAGTGTGCTGGGACTGGAAGCCTTGGCAGTGCCTGTCCTGTTTGGTACCAGCCAGCTGTAATCCTTGGCAGGCTATTGAGTGATGCTTGGCTGGGCCAGTTCTTTACCTCTTTCTGTGTGAAATGAAAGCAGTTGTTTTAGTGATTGCTCTGCAGAACTAGGAAGCCCCAGACAGAATTAGGACAGCACTGAAGTAGGAGCTAAATAAAAACTCACTTATAAAGGTGCATCCCTCCAACTGTGAGAAGGAAACATTCCTTCAAAAGATGAGAATGAGAGAGAAGGCTCTTTCCTTCTTCACCTTTTTATCCCCTTGTTGTTGTTCTACCCAGCCCTTCCCAGTCTACACTTACCCTTTGTCTCATGTGTGCCATGCCCAGGTAAATGTGGAGCCCCAGGCGTGGCTGTGGTGAATTTATGTGCACCTTTTAGCTCAAGATTGTGTGGCTCAGGATGAATATGGGATGCTGAGAGGGGCTTTTGCTGCATTCTTTATCAGCAAGAGAAGAGGGAGGGAACACTTCAGATGGGACCTGTAACCATCTCAACTTGTTTAAATAGCAAATACTTATATTTTTGAATTGAGCTTGAATCCAAAGTTGTGGAGTCATCTGTGGGGCAGTTAGTATTCCAGAGTCTCTTGGTCTCAATTTAGTTTTTTTCCATGCCCACTCAGGTGTTCTTTCCCCTATAGTATATTTTATAGCACTTTGTCCTACCTAATTTGCCATCTGCTTTTGCACAGACCCCTGTCTGTCAGCATCATCCCTTCCTGTGCATGCATATGCAGCTCTGCAGGCAGTGAGCCCAGGGATCCTCACTGTGTTGGCTCCGTATGATGAATGAACCATTCTCACAGACATCTGGTGCTATCCTGGGCAAACTTTCTTCCCTCTCTGCTTTTTTCTCCTCTTCTTTCCACCCCTCATCCTCCCTCATCCCCCCACCCCCATCTGCCGCCTCCTTGCTGGATCTGCAGCGTGACTGGAAACAGGCTGAATTAATCAGCACACTGGTGCTTCACTCTGCTGCTTCTGTCTCATTCTCTGCAGCGCTGGGCTCTGCACAGTCTTGCTCCCTCTCCCTCTTTGCTCTCTCATTTTTGGAGAGCAGCAGCAGCAGCAGTGCAAGTTGCTGGGGAAGCAGAGCAGGAATTTAGCCCAGATGCTCTTCAAGCAGGCTGATCTCTGGATCCCCCACCAAGGCAAATGTCGCAAAGTAAGTTCCTCTCCCTTAACATTTAATTTCAAAATGGCTTTCCCTGTCTCCCTCCCCAGTCTGCATCCTGCCTGATGTGATGGGGCATGAAGAGCTTTGAGGTTTTGGGGGAAGGAGGTTATGGCAGGACATGAAAGAGAGGGTGATGATTTTAGCTAGGGGATAGCTTGTTTTTGGTGGTGACGGGCAAAAGAAACTGTTTTAAACTGCAGTTTTAACCCCAGGACCAGTAGGAAGATCCACACAGGATTTTAGCTGATGACTCCTGCTTTGCTGCCCTTCTGCCTCATGGCTTAAATTTGTCTGTTGCTTCTGTAGGCTTTGATCTGTAGCTGTTGAACCTCCTCATCCCTGTGGGATATGTCCGGCAGTGCACCTGCCAGACTGGATCACTGTTTGAGTCCCCAAAGTCTTCAGCTGAAGAAGTGGGGATGGGAAGGAAACTATCAAGGGGATGAAAGATGAACTGAAGTTCTGTGGATTTCTGAGCATTGCTGGCCTCTGGGAGGGGATTAGCATTCCCTGGAGGGAGCTCTGCACTGGCATAAAGCACTGCTGTGTGTTGAAGCCAGGATAAATACAGACCCCTAACTACTCTCTGAACTTGGAGGAGTAATACAACTGGCTAAATTACAGTAATTAAAACTTAATAATTGTGTAGTGCTTCAAAGCACTGCATAAACCCTGTCTCATCCTGCCAGCAGCGTGGTGGGACAGGTAACTATGGTTGGGGGTTTGCTGCTCCAAACAGGTCTGAAGGGATGGACTGAGGAATGTACAATTCCGAATTGGGCTGTTTCCTGGGGAGAAGCAAAGTGCTGGGCTTTGTATTACCTGGTAGAAAGGTTGATTGTGCCTATTGGCACCTTTACTCCGTGCTTTATGGAGAGCATAAGATGTGGGTGTTGTTGCATGGGTTAAAATGGACCCTGTGCACAGCAAAGTGCAGCAGTGATTCAGGCTGGTGAGTCCTGCTTTGGCCACATCTCAGAGCTCTGTGCTCCTGCAGCTCTGTCTTTTTGCAAGGGGGATCTGCAGACCCTGCTTGTAAGCTTCAAAGCATCCCCACTGGAGCCTCTGCAGGTGCCCAGTTACCCAGCTGGGGGGGTTCTTTTGTCCGGGGGCAGTGGGAGGTCTGGGCTGCCTTTCATCCTGGGCTGCATGGAGCTGGGGAGGAGAGTTGCTGCCTATTGCTCTGTCCATTAACTTGGGCACTGCTGTGCTGAAGACTGTGCTTGTTTCACTTGATTTGAGACCACCAACAGCTAAGCTGAGCCTGCCAAGCTCACATCAGGTGCATTCAAACCAAGTTTAATAGCTGTGTTCCTCATGCCTTCTGGTGCTCTTCCCAGCATGTCCAGGTTTAAAAGCAGTGGTTCCCACAGAGCCATGGTCTGCTTGGTTGAGCTGCCTGAATTGTGCAGATATCAACACACATTTCTTTTTTTTTGAGCCTTCCAGTAGCATTCAGGTGGGGTGGTGAGTGTTGTAATCTTCACAATTACAACAGTTGGTGGGGAGTTGTAGCCCCATCACAGAATGAGAAACTAAGGCACAGAGGATATCTGATTTTCATGCAGAAACCAGTGGCAGAAGGAATTGGAGAATCCAGCTGTCCTGACAGTCTTAGTCAAAAGTCCTGACAGTCTTAGTCAAAAGTTCATCTCGTGGAGTAGGAATGTGTCAGGGGAATGATTGATGTAGCCTGGGTCATTGGAGAAACACTCTTGCCTGGACTCAGGGATCTGATCTCTTAGGAAAAGTAGCCAGGAGAGCACCAAGGAAGACTGGGACCAAGGATGGGATAATAAAGGGAAGTTTCTGCCCAGACTGACTGATGGATTGGCCCTGCTGGTTCCTGTGTCACTCTGTAGCAGGGATGAGCCATTTCAGGCAGTCTGAGCACTAAATCAGCAGCTGCAGGTGTACAGGAGCTGTAGCATCCTGATGGGTGATTTGCTTTAGAACAAGAATAAATCCCTCTCTAGAACTAGGCTGCTGTAGGAAGTGCTACCCCAAGAAATTGTGTGCTGTCATGTATTTGGTGTCTGTCATCCTCTCTGATCAGACCCAAAACCCCCATTCGTGCCATATTTTGACTTATCCTAAATAAGAATCCAACTTAACAGTAATAAATGCAAATATATTTGGTGGAGTTACTCCTTATCATGTGTTTTTGAACCTGTGAACAATGCTTGCATTTCAGGAGGTGAAATCCATGAAGTAGATTAATCGCCTGCAAAGTGTCATTGTTAAATTAAAAACTGTCTTCTTTTTCTGCTAAGGAATGCAAAATAGCTCTCAGGAAAAGTAAGAACATTCTGCTGCCCAGTTTCCCACCTCCAACTGTTCAGATCTGAAAAGCAATTGTGTAGAGGTGTTACAAAAGGAGCCTAGTGAGTGCAGCCTGGAAAGAGGGAAACAGTCTGACAAGTGCCTTGCAAGGGTTTTCCACCACTCTGAATCAGAGAGGTGGATCTGCAGTCTATGAAAATTGAAACTTGTAGCAAATATTTTGTATTCTGTTCATTTATTTGTTTAAACAGTCTTTGTAAAGGCAGTTACACTCAAGTATACAGCAGTCTTAGTGGGAATTTCTTACTCTGCAAGAGACTGAATCCACGGAGGATGATTCAACCCTCTTTGCTCTGGAAAGCAAGGAATATATTTGTGTTCCTGTATTAAAAAATACTTGGCACATATTATATCAACATTTACTGGTACAACAAATAAATATGCTACTATGGATGTGTAATGGCTGTGAGAAAATATGAGGACTTGAATATACTAATATTTTGTGTCCATTTCTCTGTACACATTCTGGGCTCTACTTCTTTGTTCCTCTGGAAAGAAGTTGCAAGACCTTTGTCTTTCATTAGGTAGCAGAGTGTGAGATGGCTGATAAACTTTTAAGGTAATTTAAAATGGTTCTATGTGTAAAAGAGCAAGATGTGAATTTCAGGAAGAGAGCTCAGTGGTGAATTTGTGTGAGGATGAAGGTGGGCTGCAGGAAGCAGACATGGGTAGGTGGTGTTGCTCGGGAACAACTTCATGTTGTAGGAGGAAAAATCAGAAAATAACCACTTTTCCTACCTATCAGCCTGAAAATGCTCCTGCAACCCCTGAGGAAGGCAAAGAGAACCTATTTGCCATGAGCCAGGCAAGACTATGGATTTAAACAAGCTCCTGGCTATTTGATAACTTATTTATCCCTGTCAAACTATGGAGGGTCCACTGAAAGGACAAGGCAAATAAAAGTTTATAGATTCTGTGATTCCTCATCTCCTGCCTCTGAGCTGCTTCTTGTTTCCTTCCTGAAGAGCCAAACCAGCTCCTAACCCTGGGCATTTGCAAGAACTATCTTAGGTTCCCTTTCTCTAATGTTTTCAGGCAAGCTAAGCAGTAATTTAACATGCAGAATATTTACTATGAGTGGAGAAATTCACACATCTTTTCATTTTCCCATCCAGTCCACACCTCAGCACATTCATTGCCTCTAGAAAATAAAGTCACATGCACAAAGGAAATGTCCTACACAGTTTTTCCCATAACAGCCATCCCATAGATCACAACTCTTGAGAGCCCTGATATCATCCCAAAGCAGAGGGATGCAATCATCTCATTTTTACCTGCTCCAGACATGCCTCTCACACTGAGGCTGGCATGGCCAGGGCAGGGTCAGCTCCAGAGGAGCCCTAAGTGCACTTAGAGGCTCCTGTGCTCTCCAGGGTAAAGGAGGAAGCAACTGCTCATTTTGTCCTTAGGACTTTTTGCCTTTAGGCACAGGCAAAAGGGATGTACAGCCTTTTATAATGCCTCCTGATACCCATCAGGGGTTTGCTTTCACTGTAACCTAGAATTTACTGTCTGCTCTTTCTTTGTTGTTCTTCAGAGCAAACCCTATGCTAAGGCAGCTGGGTGAGAAGGTGTCTTGCTGTTTCTGTTTGGACCAGAAAATTAACAGCTTTCTCTTTGTAACGTTCCAAAGCAAAGATGTGAATGTTGAGGTTTTTTATTAATGAACTGACACCTCCTGTGAGCAGCTTCTTCACCCCGGGGTGCTCACTTCCTGGTTTGTGGCAGGAAGAGCACTTGCAGCTGATGAAAGGCTGGAAAGATCCCTCTGGGACAGCTTCAGAGCCTGAGTTTGCCAAAGGTTTACTTAAGGGCATTTGAAAAATGCCTCATTAGCAGCTGATGACTTAGCAGGGCAGCTTTTGTTGCATAAACCTGGAGCTGCCCCTTGCCAGGAGCTCAGGGTGGCTCTTCTTGCCTGTCCCTTTCATTTGGGTGCCAGGCTCTTTCCCTTCACCCACAGCAGCTTACCTGAGTGCCCCCAGCAGCCCTCACCCACAGTATTACAGTGTTTACCAGACTGGCTCTGCCTTCTTTGCCAAATATTCCATGTTCTAAGTGTCAGGATGGGTGTTTAACAATCCCTGCCCTTCCTCTTCCCCAGCCCTGCTACTCTGTACTTGTCCTTTGTCACCTGCTACAGCCACGTTCCTTTGTGGCTGCCCTTTCTGGTCTGACACTGTGCCAAACCGGTAACTCCTGTGTAAAATCTGGAGCAGGTGTGCAAGTGTTTCAGGAACCTTTTTTGATTATCTCTGGATTTGCTGCCTTTCTGTGCTCACTGCCTGCTGAGCTATGGCAGTTTCTCTTTCCAGGCACTGTGTGATTGTAGTAGATGTTGGCATTAAGTGCAGCTTTCCTCTCATTTCTTCTGGAGCTTCTGATGTATCCACTAGAGCCGCTCGATATCTAAGCAGACTTTGCTTTTCAGTTCAAGTACCTATTATTTTTGCTGCCTTTCGTTCTGTGTGTTTTATTTACCTGTCTGCTTTCCCCATGTTGGAGAAGATTTATTTTCTGTGTGGGTGCCTTGCTCTGCCCCAGACAGGAGAGAGAACCCTGATTGTGCCTTGCTTGGTGTTGCTCTCAGACACTCCTGTTTGCAGCACTCTGTGGTGCAGCAGCACGGCTGGTGCCAGCTCCACTGCCATCTTCTCCTCTGGGAGTCTTTGAGACACTCCTATGTTTAGTCCTGTGCTGATGCTACCTGGGCTTCTTCCAAGAACAACACAGAACTGCTTCCTCTATTCCTAAAACTGACACAGAGAATGAAAACTGCAGCAGGATTATTTTTAGTTCTGTAAAAGTGCAGTTAAAGCAGCATTGCTGGACTCTGCCTGGACAGAATTTGCTGTTGCATGTTGTCTCTGATAGGTGGGGAGAGTGTGTGTGTGTGTGTGGTAGATGGTATTTGAAAGAGAATTTATGTTCTCGTTCTCAACATTGCATTATTTGGATTGGACCATCAATGCAAATGAGTCTGAAGTCCAAGATTAGTTTCCAGTAAATGTTCATCATGAAACTGTGCAGTTAAGGAACAGGAAGAGCAGATCAGAGCCAAGCTGCACTTGCAGAGCTGGGTGTGTGCAAGGAGCAGAACTGCTGCAGTTTGAGACCACAGTGGTTTTGGCAAGGTTGGGAAGAGCTACAAGAGCAGGAAGAGCTGCAGCTCCTGACTGAGCTCTGGGCTGTGTCATACTGCTGGGGACAGGAGGGACAAACTTCCTGCCTGTTTGTGTTCAGTAGTTCTGTACTCTGGGCACAGTTTGACACATGTGAACCTTTCCAACATGCAGGATATCCTGTGTGCTGTACCTGCTCAATGTGTTTGTATTAAAACATGAAATGCCCATGAGAACTTTGATTTAGCAGTTCCCTGCTGTAGCCCTCTCATGGCCACCTGCCTGCTGTTCCCTGTTGATTAGCTGTCAGTGATGTGGTGCCCACAGTACCTCACTGCAATCTGTGATTTGAAAGAAAGTGCTCATGCTCCTGGCCCAGAAAGGCAAGTGTTTACCCCGCTTTGTTGTTATCAGCATCTTATGGCAGCATTTTCCATATGGCACACTCCTGGGATGTGTCCTTTAGGACTGCTGCCTCTGCTGAGCACTGAGGGAGCAGTGCTGTGAACTCTGTGCTTCCTGCAAATCCAAATGTCTCCTTTGCAGTTCAGCACTTAAAACTCCAGTGTTTGCTCTTGTAAAAGGAGGAGTTGATGACAGGGTCATGTCTGGTTCTGAACTGATCCACAGCCTAGCATTTAAATCTGGGAGCTTCTGCATCAAAGTAGCCACAGAGGCAGGACTCACAAACAAAAATCTGTAGCAAGCAGTTGTGGAAATTGGACCACTCTTCTTTTGAATTGCAGATAGTCTACTACTTAGTTTTTAGTATTGTTAGCAAAATTCATCATTAAAATTCTGCCATAACTGTGTTCTGTTGTCTCTTGAAGCTGATACCAGTTCAAGCCTGCATAACCTCTGTTTGTATTGTCCTCAGCCTCTACTGATTAGATCTTGTTTCACAGAAATGGCTTGGTATTGTGCTTTGATAAAGTATTTATCAGCACAGTCAGGACCGGTTTGTTTACCTGATACTATCTAAGTTCTCTAATTCCAGTCAGCAGTCTAAAGTTCATAGGAGGGAAGATGATTTCAGGAAAATGGAGAATCAGACTGGTGATGATGATTGCAGGGCATTCACAGTCACATGTTCTGTCAGCCACCAGGAAAAAGCCTAAAAGGAAAATAGGGAAGCACTAACCAGTTTATTTTTCTGGCACCTCAGGATGAGATGACCTCAAGTTTGGGCCTTACCACAAAGAAAGCTCTCATGATCCTGAGAGACCAATTGTCAGCACTGCTGGAAGGGCATCAGAAGGAACGGAAAAAAGGGGCCTCATGGAAGGTGAGCACAAGTTGGGCACTTGGTCTCCCCTTCTCAAAGTAAAGATGAGGGCTAAACAGAAGTTGGCTGCATTCCCTCCCAGGGTGTCCAGGTGTAGAAGTGCCAAAGTCCTTGGGAACAAAGCAAGGAATCTACCCAAGGGTAACTTTTTGTCAGCACTTCTCTCCCGGATGCCAGAGCTCAGTGGGAAGATGCCTCTTGCTCTGTGAAGGATCTCAGGACTTCAGGAGCCACTAAGGGCAGCAAGCTTAGAGGGTCCATCTCAGGTGGAGATAAAGAGCTGAGAAGCTCAACAGGCTCCCCTTGTCCACCATGTTTTCCTGGCATGTGTGTCGAATACAAAGTGCCAGTGTTTATGCACAGTGCTTAAAAGTGTTCCTTAGTTGGTCAGTGACAATGGGACAGCCTGACACAGAAGCCTTTTCCTTTTTCCAATCAAGAGAAGAGCAGAGAGTGTTCCCCCACACTCATCAGCTGAATATCCATTGGTGCTGAAGGATTCACACAATGGATCTGGGATGCTCTGTGTCATGTTCAGGGGTTTTGCAAAGTTCTGTTCTCCTTGGAGCACCAGCTGCTGTCTTCACTCTTTCTCATTCTGCTTTTCCAAATGTCTGGCTCTGTATTCCATGAGTGCTGACTGTCTGCTGCTCTCCCTTTGCAGGAGGTGTGGAGGAGCAGTTTCCTGTACCATGGTAACCGCTGCTCCTGTTTCCACTGGCCTGGTGCATCTCTGATGCTGCTGGCAGTGCTGTTGCTGCTGTGCTGCTATGGGAGCCAGCCACAGGGGAGGTGAGCAAAGCTTCCTGTGCTGCTGAACTGAAGCAAGGTGGTAGTTTTACATCATCTTAGTACTGAATGTGATTGACATAAGTGTTGTCCCTCGTTCTGTCTAGATATCTAGATATCAGCATACTCACACTGGTAATTTCCTATCAATCCTTTTAACAGAACTTCAGCCAACTTAATTCTACTTCTAATAGACCCATAGAGTGTCTTATGGAGAGACTGAGGTTTTTTTTTTCTACAGCATTCCTAGATCTTTGAAACTCCTAAGGCATTATCATAATTAGGAAGTATTTTGAAACTGGAGAAATTAGTGGCTCTTAGGAGAAGTTAGTGTGCTATACATGCTCTACAAAAATATTTGTAGAATATTTTTTAATTGAGATGGGTCCTTTCAGACCTCTCTGGTGTCATAATCCTAAAGAAGAAGTGTGATCATGCGTTTCTTTTTGAGCCATAAATCTGTGAGATGTGGGAATAAACAACCAGGCAGTTGTATGTTTATCTCTGTGTGTGTCTGGCAGTGTATTCTGCTCGTTTACTCAAACCTCATCTGCATTCTGCTTCCTCCTGTTTTGCTGTGTGAAGCCAAGGTGCTGAGATAGTCAATGCACTGGCGCTCTTCCTCCTGCTGCTCTTGGATCTTCTCATGATCGGGCGTCAAGAGAGGCTGAAGTGCAGAGAGGTGGAGAGGAGGCTTCAGACCATTGTTGATAAGATAAACGGTGAGGTCTCCTTCATCTGTCCCATTTGTATTTGTGTTTTCCTCCCATTGAATCTTTCCCCAAACCTGATCACATGCATTCCTAATTAAGTTTGCTAACCTTCCCCTGTGTTGCACAGAAACAGGCTGTGGGAAGTGTGTTCTCCTCATGCCTGTCCTGTAAAATAGTTATTTTGAGCTGTCATGTGGCCATGTGCTTCCAAGCTGTGTGTTAACAGGTGGGCGTCTGTTATGGCTGTGCTTTGGAGTAATTCAAATCCTCATATCCTTATAAAAATATCTGCCTTGCAGCAGATGATGAGGGGAGAACACGTGGGGTTGTATCACAACACAGAGCAGAAGGAAATAAATTGCTGTGCATGAGCATCAGGGGCTTTGGGACTTGAGGGGGCAGTTCATGTCAGTGGGGCAGTTTTAAGAGCCTTTAGCTTTTCTGTTGTACAGGTTTTTAAAAGACTGTTTAGTTGTTAATACTGGGTGGAGAGAGAAGGGAAAAGCCATCAAGGAGGGAGATGATAAAAGATCATGAGAATGGGCGAGCTTAGCATTGAGTGACTTATAACCACTACGGGATGTAAATCAGGAATTGCTTCCACTTCATACTTTTGCACTTTGTGCTTTCAGATACACTTGGCAAAGAGGTGAAATGGCCAGACTCCATGTACCCTGACCTTCACATGCCTTATGCCCCATCCTGGTCCCTTCACTGGGCCTACAGGGATGGGCATCTTGTCAACCTGCCCGTGAGCCTCTTGGTAGAAGGAGATGTTGTTGCTTTGAGGCCAGGCCAGGAGTCATTTGCTTCTCTGAGAGGGATTAAGGTAATTTGCTTGTCTAATTTCCCTGGCCTGTATGTAACAACATATTTCCCAGGTTTTTCTTGCTAATACTCTAATTCCCAGAGTACAGATTATTGGAGTGTTTGGTTTCTTCTGACTTTGAAAATAGCTTGAAATTCCAGTTCAGTCTAGGATGGTGCATAGTTAGCCAGACTGAATCTTCTCCATGGACTCCCAAATCCTCTGGACAGGAGACACTAATGTTATACAAAAGCACTATATTTCTTCCTCTCTCAGGTCAAGGGGAGAATGTAATGTGCTGCTAAATATAATTGGAGTGAATCTATCCAGTAGGATAATATGACATACAAACCTCGTCCTTTATTCTGCTTTTTATGTGCAGAAATAAAGTTTGTCTGCTTTGACCTTCTCCTTACTACTGATTTATTATAAAAGAAGGTAATATAAAATAGCTGGTGTAGAAGTGAATTAACTAGTCACTTACAAGATCTGTACAAAGATTTTACTACTTGAAGAAGGTTGCGAAAAGTTTAAAGCTTGAAGTTTACCTTTGGTGGTTTTAATTGTAACTTTCACTCCAAATGCCTGTTCTCATGAAATAACCAGGTGTGCTTGAACACAAGCCTTTGGGCTCTCTCACCTTTCTTCTAGGATGATGAGCACATAGTTCTGGAGCCTGGAGATCTGTTTCCACCTTTCTCACCCCCACCCTCCCCAAGGGGAGAAGTGAAGAAGGGACCTCAGAATCCTCAGCTCTATCGTCTCTTCCGTGTGTTGAAGACCCCAATAATTGATAATGTCAGGTGGGTTAAGTGCAGGGCACAGTGCTGCCTTCCTGCTGAGCAGGTGAGGAGACCTGAGGAGTTTGCTTGGCAGCACTGCAAATTTACACTGGCAAGTGCCACACTCTTACTACTGTAGATGTTGGCTTCTCTTTTGACAGCTCTCCCTCATAGCACAGGCTGAGCACAGTGTTCTAATCAGGTCTGCTAGGAGGTTTATACCCAAAAAAAGTGAAGGGTTAGGCTCTTGGCTGCTGAAATTTCAAGCTGTTTTCTGTTCTTTAGGTGGTGCCTGGAAATGGCTCTGTCACGGCCTGTGACAGCCCTGGATAACGAGAGGTTCACAGTGCAGTCAGTGATGCTGAAATACGCTGTCCCTATTGTGCTGGTAAGTCTCATTCCAAGCCTTTGTCCTTGAGAATAAGCCACGTTTTGTCAATTCTGAAGAATTTGCAGCCATCAACAGGAAGTTGTGGCCAGGCCTGTCATGCAGCTGACTCTGTGTACCCTGGGCAGATCAGAGATGCTGAGCCATGTAACCATGAGAGTGGAGGGAGGAACTGCAGCAGCAGATCAAAAATATATTTTTCATACTTAACCCCAGGGCTGAGAATGTTACAAGGCACTGAAAAGACCTTCCCTGCAGAGTGCCAGTAGTTAGGTGACAGTGTCATCTCTGAATTGCAGGCTGGATTCCTGATCACCAATGCTGTGCGCTTCATTTTCCAAGCTCCTGGAATCGCTTCCTGGCAGTACACTCTTCTTCAGCTGCAGGTAAAGGAGAGCACTGAGCTTCGCTACAGCTCCTCCCCAGAGCACCACCAAGATGAATTCTCTCCCTCAGTGACTTAATTCATCCTGTGACAGCATCCTGTGCTTCCTGGATCTGGAAGCATGCTGGAGCCAGGAGCATTCAGTGGAGGAGGACAACATAACTTCCCTGGCCATTCCTTACAGACTTAACTTTAAATGTTTTGCTCTCTCATTTGCCATGTATGTGTTTATCTATTTATCTATATCTATGGTATCCTTTGCCTTTAAATTCATTAGAGCTTACGCCAAATTCAGCAGGAAAAAGAGCTGCAAGTTGGTGTGATTGATTCATTGCCTCCTTCATTAAACACCCCTGAGATGTGCACTGTTTGGCACTGCTTCCAGTCCCCTTCCTTCTTGCCCTGGCCTCTTATCCTCTCACTGTGGTGGAAAGGATGTCATGTGAGAGGTTCTGACTTCTTGTCTCTGTGCTTGTTGGTGATCACAGGTTGTTTTTTTCAGGTGAATGGTGTCTTACCCATCCTTCCGTTGCTCTTTCCTGTCCTATGGATTCTTGCTACAGCCTTTGGAGAAGCCAGAGTGTTGGCCCAGATGAGCAAGGCCTCATCCTCCTCACTGGTAGGTTTCTCTCCGTTTCAAACCATTGCAGAAACAAGGGCAGGAGATGAAAAGGCTCTGTGAATTAAGCACACTTCATTCAGCAGATGTGTCCACAGAATTGTAAATTTTGTAAAAACAAAAAATTGGATCTTTGGTTGTCCCAGCTGTGCTCTCTCCCTGGAGTACAGTATTACTTCTTGAACAGATGCTTTAATTTTTTCAGCCTCTCTACAGATGTCCCAAGGTGACAGGAAGCTCTGGTGATTCCAATAAAACTCTTCACGGCATGTGCTTTCTGTCAGATAAATACAATTTGTTAGAGGGGTCAACATGGAAATATATGCCCTGTGGTGGCTGTAACTTGCCAATGTGTGGGAAGGAATGAGATACATCATATCCTCTGCAATGCCCTGTGGGCTGAAAAATCCTTTCCTGAGGCTCTGGGGCTTTGTTTGCAGGCATGGCCTTTGAGTGGGTCAGGGAGTAAGAGCAGTTTCTGGTGGTTGTGCTGGTTTGGGGAGTGCAGTCTGGTGTCTGATGGGATGTGATCCTGAGTTGGATGTGCTGTTGCACGTCCCTTCTTTTGTCCTGGTGGCAGTGCTGGTGAGATGCACTGAGCTGTGTTTGTCTTCTGTGCTGATTTCTGTTACTTGGACAGAGTTTCTTTCTCCTTCTTGTCCTTCCTTGGCCTCTGTGGCCCTGGGTCTGTGTTTTCTATTCTTTTCTCTCTAGTTGAACATGACCAAGCTGCCCGTGTCCTGGAGGAAGGACACATTACATCCCCTAGTAACATTTGCACCTTTAGAATCTCTTTTCAGTGTTTTTGCCACTTTACCTTTCCTACCCATTCTCAGCATCACTTGGTTTGTACTTTTGGAACCTCCCTCTTGCCCTTCACAATTCTCAATTCAGCTGGGAAAAGCCAGAGCTCCTTGGCTTCCTTGCTTCATCATTCTCAATGTTCCCATTTGTCCTGTCACTCATACTTGCACCTTCCTTTTTTTCTTTCCTGTCTTCTCCTTTTTCTTGTCCAGGCAACTCTGTCTGTCCAGCCAGCTCTTTCTGTGGCATCTCAGACATGATCCTCCATCCTTGCTGCTGCAGAACAGCTGCTGCCATGTGCCTTGGTCACTCACCCCCTGACCAGGGCAGTCACTTGGCCTCTCTATTTCTCTCCTACCTTCTCTCTTCTTTGTTCAAAATGTAGCAGGTAAGACCCTTCTCCCCTCCAATAACTTGGCCACTTCTCCACCTTCTTCCCCCTCCTATCATGTTCAAGCTGTTTGATTCCAAATTTTTCAAGGCCAGAGGTGACCCTTGTGACTGGTTGAAAGGACACAAACCAGTGCCCCCTAAACAAACCCATGCCTCAAGTTTCATTACTACAGTTGGACTGCAGCAACATTCCTTTTAGAAAGGAATTTGCTGTTGGTTTGAAAATATTTGTACTGTCTTTGATAGGTTGTCTCAGTAATTATTTACCTTCACTGCTAAAAATGAATATTCTCAGTTAGTGGGAATTTCTGCAGTATCTGATTTCCAGCCCTTGGAAAATTTTCATCTTTCGTCTCCTTGATTTAAGAGCAAAGAGCACGTCAATCAAAATTCTGGTCTGTTGTAACTACTCACATTCCTTTTTACCATGTCTGGTTAAGTAAACAGTTCAAGCACCTTGAGGCACTATAAGCATATTTTCCAAACTTCTAATCTTTCTCTTGGCATTCCTCTTAGCTTTCTCCACTGTTTCAGGATCTGTGTAGGGTTATGAATCTCAAACCCCACAAAATATTCTGGTAATAGCTGTGCTTCTGATAAATTTCAGAATGATTTGGACTTTCTGCTCTGTGTTCCCTTGTTTGTGCAGCAAAGGATCCCATTAGATCTTTCAGCCACTGCTTTAAAAGGCCAGGCTTTGTTCAGCTGCAGTTACTGCTTTCTGAGAATCCTCATGCTGTAATCCAGGCTTCATTTTTGCACCTCAATACACAGCCTTAGTTTTGTGCCTGTTGGGATACATGTTTTTGCATATTGCCCAAGCAATCCATATTGTTCTGTGACAGTGGTCTGTCCTCTTTACATTGCACCCTGCCTTAAACTTTCTATCCTTTACAGTCTCTATCAGTAATGTGTTGTTTTTAGTTTTCTCTCAGGCTATTAACAAAATACCTAGGTTTGTCACTGCTTGAGCTAGTAACACATTATTGCAAATATTTCTTGTTTCTGTTCCATTTAGAGATAGTAGATTTCTAATATATCTGACATGGGCCCTATTACTTTGGTATTTTCATTAGAAAACTAGTCAAGCATTTAGAATCTAGTCAAATTGCCAAATAGTTTATGACAAAAGCAGTGCTTTTATTAGCCAAATTTGTAATTTTGTAAAAAAAAGATAACACAATAGTTTGAGGAGATTTGCTGCTCATATAGTTGTGGTGTTTGGCACTGATTGTATTATTCCACTTTTTTTTTTTTTTTTAAATGAGTCTCATATTAGCTGCTCTTTTATTCTGTCTGAAATCAAAGTCTGTCTGGGGTCCTGTGGTAACTTGGATGGTTCTCCTTCCCTTTTTGGGCATTGGCACCACTTCCATTGAACTGGGACTTAATCCATAGTTCAAGCCTTGTGCAAAATCAGCAGTAACAGTCATTGTCCAGGCCTGCTAATTTAACATATTTACTTTCAGTAGCTGGTGTTGGAATGGAAAATATTTCATAGTTATCATATGGTATGATTGTATCACTGAATAAGGAATAGCAATATTTATTTAACACATCTGCCTTGCCTACAATGTTCATTTGCAATTTCACTGTCTTTAACAAGCAGTGGTCTGGTTTTAATTACCTACTGGTATACTTTTCCTTATTTTTCATGTTAATTCTTACTTCTATTTTTGCTTTCACTCAAAACTGGTCTCTTATTTTTATTATAGGATTGTTGCTTTTTAAAATTGTAACAAAATTTTCTTAACCAGTTCCTAATTATCTTTCTTAGTTCTCAGTTTAAATGATTTCTGACAGATTTCTCTTGGCTTTTTTCGGCTTTGTTACACTGATCCTTTTTCAAGTGCCAGATATATGAATTATTATTTGGGCTGTAGTTCTATTCACAAATAAATGTAATTGCCATGTTCACTTATGGTTATGAATAGACTTAAATTTAAAATTTTTCAAAATTACATCTAGTGTGGAATGCCTTTGTACTGGATGCAAAAATTCTGAGTTAGTGAATTTCTGTGTGATTCCAAGAGCACCGTGGTGGTGCCCTGCGATAATTTCTTCTCATTTCCTATCCACATCCCATTCATATCACCTCATTCCTCTGTGTCCATTGTGTTCCAGGCACCTGCTTTTCCAACCCCTCTTCCAGCTCCCTTCCTGTAACTGACCCATATAAGTTAAAATCAGATCACTCAATCCTGTCTCTTTCTGACTAAAAATAACCACCCAGAAAGAGCCTTCTCTGGGTCTAATTGCTATTATTTTCTCTATAGACATTTAGGTAATGACTGTGTGTTCCTCTGTGATGTACAGCACCAAGCACTTTGCCTGTGCTTTACAAGTAGATAAAAACAGAGTCCATTAAAGACTTAATTGCTTTTGATGAGTTATCGGTCTGCCTTGGTACAGCGATTCCCACGGAGCAGGACTCCTGCTTTCTCCTCCCTGAAGGCACATCCTGAGGGAAGGATGTTCCTCATGGCACATTTCTGAGCACAATTATAGTAACTGGTCTCTTCTCTTGCTGCAGCTTGCTAAGTTTTCAGAGGACACTCTCAGCAGCTACACAGAGATGGTATCTTCTCAGGTACTATTATTATGAATTGTTTTCCTCCATCTTCACTGCAGAACTTCATGATATCCTTTCCCTTCCTCTCTCATCTGCTTGTTGCTAGATCCTTTTTACTTGTGTCAGTTGTCCATTGTCACTCATTTGTTGCTTTAGTTTGCTGTGCATGCAGGTTGCATGTTTTCCCCTGTCTGCCTCCCCATGTAAATACTGCTGTGCTGACCAGAGATGGAGGTGACCTTGATACTGAGTCCACTTGTGCTTTTCTGAATATTGCAAATGGTTTGAAATCAGCATTTTCTATCCTGGAGACAGTACCTCTTCTAAGTACTGTTCCAGAAGTAAAATAAACTTTGTATGGTGTGTGTCTGAAAGAAGGGTAGTATTTTGCTTGTACCAGAAAAACCTTGTTCAAGCCAAAACTGAAACAGAGGGAATGGTGGTCAGCACCCAGACCAAAGTGCAGAGGAGACCACGGGATGTTCAGGCATTTTAAAAGTCTGATTCTGCTCCCTAGGCTTCTTATCAGGCTTAAGCACATTACTGGTGCTTCCAAAGCTGGGGCAATTAAACATTCAGAAGCCCTTTTTCTGGGGAAGGAACTGCTCTGGCCACTCCATAAATTGAATCATCCAGATTAAACAGGTTGGTAGAGGAAAGATACTTCTCTGTCTAATCTGGTGTTAAGATTCTCCTTAAGATGGACTCCAGGAGTGACTAAAAATCCCTAAGTGTGTTAAGAATAAATTCTTGTCTCCTTGCTCCCGGTCACTCAGAGGAATGCACATGGTGCACACCTGTGTTTCCTTTGCTGAATATTTTGTTGCCTTTCTGTGCCAGTTCATCATTTAGCTGAGATGTTTTTCAAATGGGAGTGATTTTAGCTGACCTACCTCATTGAGAAGATCTGTTTCTTTACTTTTGTAACATTTTTGCTTAGAAGAAACTGGTTTAAATAAGAGCTTTTCTTTTCTTGGTGATAGCTCTGGATTGTTTTGCATTTGAGCTTACTGCTGTACTAACCATTAGGATCCAGGGACCATGATTTGAGAAGCTTAGGGGGAAGTGCTCTGCAGTCACAATATTCCAGAATAACAGCTAAAAAGCAGTAAAATAACACAGTAATTCAATCCTGGTTTTGCTGGCTTTAGGGTTGCCAGAGGAAAACACACAGCTCTGGTGCTTGGATTGATTGCTGCTATCCAGACTCCCTCTGAGACATGTTTGTGTGGAAAATGAAGAGTGCCAAGTTGTGGAGGGAGCAGAAACCATCAACACCAAGTGGACATTTTAATTTTGCAAAATATCCCCTTCTTTCCATTCCATTGCAATTCCTTTGTAAGGATGGAGTAGTCAGGGCACCTTGGCTTTGTTTCCAATGTTATCATTGCCTCAGTAAGTGACCTTGGGCAAGTCACCTCACCACAGGGCCCCCATCCTTTACCTGATTTGCAGCATGGTGCTAGGAAACCAAAGGCCTCAAACTCCACAATCCAAGGGGTTGAGTTACTTCAGGATAAAAATACCCAGAGGTGACAACTGATCCACTCAAAATGAACTCCAGAATTAATTTGTATGTTTTTGGGTAGACAAGAGGCAGTTTCAGTGAATTCTCAATTCAACAATCAGACTGACTGTTAGCAATCAGTGGAGAGGGGAAGAAATGCTTTTCCCTGGAGAACACCAGCACTGTATCAGGTAACAGGTTCCCACAGAAACTGATGTCTATCTTACAGTGTATCCCTGTGTTGAAAGTGAAAGCAGGTAATATCATACTCCCTTTTTTCCTTCTCTCCCTTCCTCTCCCACTGAATGAGTCTCTAACTGGCTGATGTCCTCTGCTTCCCTCCTCAGGAAATGATACGCTGTATCTGGAGCCACTTCCTCTGTGTTTTAAAAGGCAAATCCCCAACTCTGAGCTTCACTTCCAGCTTGCTCCACAGTCTGGGATCTGTCACTGTGAGTATTGCTGGGTTGTCAGAAAGAGGAGCCCTATGAGGATGCTTCATTTGCATCATTCATGTCATCCTTCCCTGAGCACAGACTGTTTGCAATCAGTTCACTGTGCTGGAATTAGAAACCCTTCAGGCACCTGTCTTTGTAGAAGAGTTTATAGCTGTCTTGTCATGTCCAAGCACATTTACAGGCTAAAACAATGGTTTGAGATACTCTCTGACATCTGACAGGATGTCTGTATTTTCCTGCTTTGGTTCTGGTCAAATTACCCTCTTGATTCCTGTGCAAGAACCAGCTGGTTTGGTTCCTGACAAGGTACTAGTTGGTAAAATAGGTTGAGTGGTTGTTTCCTTCCCTTGGTCTTCATGCCTAGTTTTGTAGTATACTGAAGTAAAATTGGTGTTAAATAACCCATCAATCTTGTTAGAGCAAGGAATTCTTGGATTTCTTGGAGTGTTATTAGGTGCAGTTTCTTAAGAGAGGAAGTTGTTGAAGGAGAGACTTGTCTATCCTCCTGTGTGTTTATTTAAGTCATTATATTTACAACTATGCATGAACACTGAGATGTTTTCACTAAAATTTTGCTTTCTTGGGGGTGTTGTGGGATGTTCTAGGTGCTCTGCTGTGTAGACAAGCAGGGGATTCTTTCCTGGCCAAACCCCAGCCCAGAGACTGTTCTGTTCTTCAGTGGGAAGGTGGAACCACCTCATGACAGCCACGAGGACCTAACTGATGAGCTCTCCACACGGTCCTTCTGCCATCCTGAGATGGAAGATGAGGTGAGTGATCCTTAGTCCATAATGCAATGTGTTGGTTGCAATCATAGTTGGACTGACACACAATGTGATATTATAGAGGGGCCTTGTAGAGAAGTCCCGTGCCATAATTCTCTGCTTAAAGATGAAGAAGCAAGTGAGGATCCTTTCCTACAGGAGTCCTGAAGCAGCAGGTGAATCAGCAGTGCCTTGTGTTCAACCCCTGAATCACCACCCTTCGCTCTGTTGGTCTCCCACAGCCCCATGAAAGAGATGCTTTGCTCTCTGGCCCGCTGGCAGACACAGTGCACATGGCCAATGAACAAGAGAGGAACAACTGGTCTGGTGATGCTCCAAAGGCTCCTGAAGCCTCTGCCCATCGAAAGCCAAACAGCAGAAGCAAGCATCCCTCTGGATCCAATGTGAGCTTTAGCAAGGACACAGAAGGTGGAGAGGAGGAACATGCTCAGGTAAGACTTACTGGAGGGGCATACAGGGAGGCTTTTGTGGAGCTGTAACACAAACTCAAACCCACAGAGTCCCCACTGTTGGGGAATTGAACTGGGAAGTCCCTGCAGGATTCTAGGCTCAAGCTGTATTCATTGTAACCAACTACAGTTTCTCTGCCTGTTGCACCAGGTTGTTGGAGACAGCGAGACGTTGGCTTGTGAGGCTGAAGACTTTGTGTGTGATTACCACCTGGAGATGCTCAGCCTGTCCCAGGACCAGCAGAACCCCTCCTGCATCCAGTTTGATGACTCCAACTGGCACATGCACCTGAATTCCCTCAAGCCTCTGGGGCTGAACGTGCTGCTCAACCTGTGCAACGCCGGCGTGACCGAGCGGCTGTGCCGCTTCTCCGACCACCTCTGCAACATCGCCCTGCAGGAGACTCACAGTGCTGTGCTGCCTGTCCATGTGCCCTGGGGCCTCTGTGAGCTTGCCAGGCTGATAGGTGAGGAGGAACTGGATGAACAGACACAGAGAAATCAGAGCTGTCAATAGACACTTAATCCTTAGAGAGCATGAGAATATTTCCCCAGTCCCGTTTGCTGAGGAAGTGGAAATACAGAGCTGACTCTGTTGTTTGGTTGCCAAAAGAGTTTATTAAAGAGATGGCTTTTGGCAAGTTCTGACATTGTCAGCGCTATCCAAGGAACAAATGTCATCAAGGATAGTGCCAGCCAGCCCTGGCTAGGCTTCATGTTCTTCTGGTGTGTCTGCCAGTCTCATCAGGAGACAAATACCTGCTAATGAGCAGATATCTGGTCTGTCTTTATGGTAAGGCTTTAGAGGGAATTTGGGGATAAATGACATACCTCAGCTCATTTTACAGATGGGAAAATGTAGGCATAGGGGTAGTAAGATGTTAGAGGTAACTCTAGGATTAAAACCTGGAAACATGAACTCACTTCCGTGCCTGTCCTGTGATGTCACAGTTACTCTCATCAGTGAACAAGAGCATGAACACTGTAATTACTCATCTAGTCCTTTTGAGTGTTTTTCATCCTAAATCTCAAGCCATATTTACATAGATTAACAGTAAGCACAGTTTACCTACCAATTGCTGGGGAGGTGTCGGGATGAGCACAGGCAAAGTAGGTGGCACAAAAGCAGGAGAAGGGACTTTTCCTTTGCATTCATTTGAGTCTGATTTTCCTCCTCCTTGTGTTCATGTTTCAGGTTTCACACCAGGTGCTAAAGATCTTTTCAAGCAGGAGAACTATTTGGCTTTGTACCGCTTGCCAAGTGATGAGATGGTTAAGGAAACCATCCTGGGGAAGCTTTCATCCATCACCAAGAGGAGACCCCCCCTGAGCCACATGATTAACCTGTTTGTGAAGGACACCACTACCAGTAAGGCTGCCTCTTTCTCTGGGCATGCACTTAGCACAGGGTGAGCTTTTCCTCAGAGAGCCCAGAAAATGTCAGGCTGGAAGAGCCTGGAGTCCCTGTGGGATGATGCCCCTGCTCTGCCCAGTGCAGATGTGATTAACAAACTTCAGTGATCATCTGTGTTATACTGAGGGGGCCTTGACTCGCTCCAGAATCATAAATAATTTTTAAAAAATATCTTAGATAGCACATAGTAGATTTGTTTTCTGGAAACAAATGGAAGTGCAGAACATGGTATGTGTTTATTGAGCTTGTAATAGACTTCATGATGGTAGTGAAACTAATACTGCACAGGGTTGAATATCACTCTGGGTTTTAGTTAATAATGCCATCCTTCTGATAAATCATAAACCAATATATTTGTAAATTGTGTTACATTACACACTCCTATATTGCATACTAATAAGAAATCACAAAACTCCCATGCAAACTCACGGTGACCATGAATATAAACCTGAAGACATGCAGACTTCTCCACACTTTCTACTCCTTCCTACTCTCATAGGAATGGGCTAGGATGGAAAGGATGTACAGCTGGTTGAGGTCTTAAAGCACCTCAGAAAGATTTAACAGCTTGCCTGTCAGAGCTCTTAGTCTCTTTGTAATTCCTTAAATTGACTGAACTTGGCTCTCTAGAGTTGACATATGTTCAATATTGAATCTGAAATATGATCATTGTGCTGGCCAGAGTTTTACCAGGTTAACTGTCTTCTCTCACCCACTACTTCTTAAATTTTTATCTTAATCTGAGAAGGAGCTTTTTCATTTGTTCTGACTGCTGCTATCTTGCCTTTGTAAGTAGGAATTATTTTGATGCTGAGATTTTTAGTGTAGAGAAAAAAACCTTTAATGTTGCCTCATTTCAACTCCTTATCCTCACTTTTAAACGGTTTAGGTTAGAGCCTGGAGCTCAGACAAATAGGTGTGACCTGGATTATGCTGTCTAGAGTAAATTCTAAGAGGAATTTTGCCAGTTGGGTTTTGTTAACCATTGGAGCACCTCTCACACAATTCCCTTGAAATTTCCTAAAATACTGCCATTTTAGAACCAGAAATACTGGATTGTGCAGATAACATTGGGTGAAGTCAAATGGGCTCTGTTTATGCAGAAGTCAGACCAGATGATCATAATTTACCTCTCTTCACACATTATTTGTGAATAAATCTTTGAATCCACCCACTCCCATGACATGCTGCAGTCAAAGCAAGATACATAAATTCTACAGCTGTAGCAGAAATAGGAGGCAGCTTATCTGTATGTTCCCTTACTATTCCATTGCAATACATGTCTCACCATCTGGCAGTGTTCATCCCAGATCCATAGTAACCACATGGAAATGAGCGTCTTCCACGGAGTAAAACAGAGATACCATCTTTGCCTTTCTTTGCTGGAGCTGCACTACTCCTTCCCTTTTGATCTGTCTCATTGGCTCAGCTGGAGCAGTTTGCTTCTTTCCAATGAGTCCCAGCAGCCATGAATGGCTGCTCATACCCCCTGCCCTATTAATTCGGTTTTTTCCCCTTTTGCCAGAGAAATCCTGGCCTGAGAGTTCATGATTTGGGAAGGGAAAGGGCTGACTGGCAAGGACAGCTCAGTGAGTTCCTTGCAGTTTACAGGGTCTGCAGTCACTGCCACTTTCCCCTTAGCAGGTCTGTGGTGTGGGATTCTGGTGGGAATGAATGGCAAATGGATTGCAGTTGCATAAATGTGGGTATATGTGTGCATGTGGTCATTGCAAGCTCTTGCTCTGCATCCAGGACGTAGGTTTTGCATGGATAAACATCTCTTGTTCCCTCTTTCCAAGCAAGGACTATCTGACCTTAGGAGCAAGGTGGGAAGGATTAGGTGTTTATACAATAAAATTAACCAGAGCTCTGCACAAGTGCTCCTTTGTGTCCCTGAGACAGGCTCCTTCTTTCACACACAACTCTTATTCATCTTGGAGGTTTGTTATGCTGAAAACTTGGCTTGTGATGACTATTTATAGCAAAAGCAGAGAGCTGCTATGTTTTGGAAAATCCTCTGGTGTTCCTGAAGGTCCCTGCCTGGTTTGTGTTGAGGGGATATTCTTGGCTCTGGATTTCACCAGCCAGTGTGAGCATTAGCAGTCAGCAACAATGCCTGCAAGAAGCCTTTGGGCTCATTTTACTTGGCAGTGGGTTTTTTTGGTGTTTTGTTGTTTTTGAGGTGTTTTTTTCATTAGCTCAGCTTTGAAGCTGTTGGGGGCAAAGTCACAGAGCAGCTGGAGGAGGGAAGGGAGACTCTATGTGCAGGAAATGTTAATGAGTTGATACAAATGAGAGGGAGCAGGAGGTGTGGAGGGGAGACAGCCCCACATCCCTGAACTTGTATCCTGTGCCTGAGACCTGCATCAGGAATGTCACACACCACTGAGAAAAACTTTTTAACACCTCTGACTACAAGAGGGAATAAGAGATTTTGAGTCTGTATTAAAAACTAAAATAAGGGGAGAAAGGAAAACAGGACAAGCTGTGCTGTCCATTGATGTTCAGTTCTTCCCTAAAGACAACATAAGTTACATTTTTAGAGTCTCTTATGTTGAACTTTTGACCCATCCTGATTTAACACATTTTCAGGGTGAAAATGTGAAACAGGCTGTTATCTGGCAGGTCACACTGTCAAATTATCTTCTGCTACTCGAATGAAAAGTATTCAAGAATAGCTCTTACCCTTTAGTTCCACATCTGGCCTAAAAATGAATGCACTTTGCAGCGTAGGCAGACTTTGATCCCCAAAGGCTCATCATTGCTGCTTGTACTTTCATGACAAGAGGCATAAAGGAATTTCTCTTTTTCTGCTCTCTGAGATGCAGGATCAAGATATTATCTCACCTTTATAGGAGCAGGATTGATACACAGGGTTAGGGGAGGATAGGAAGGGACTACATGGCTCACATTTTATCACAGCCTTATTTGAACCCACAATTAGACGAAGGGCAGTTGCAGGTGCATCATCAATCCTGAACAATTTCTTGATGGAGACTTTCAGCAGAGGAAAAGGGGATATCTGGAATCCAGCAAAGCATTTTGTGGTAACACTCATGTTTTAACAAATAAGGGAGCAGTTGGTGTGATATCCCCTTCCTGGGAGCTGTGTATGTGATGCTGACTCATTGTTCTCCTACACTTCAGGCACTGAGCAGATGTTTTCTCATGGGACAGCTGACATCATCCTTGAGGCCTGCACTGACTTTTGGGATGGCACTGATATCTACCCCCTCTCTGGCTCTGACAGGTGGGCAGCTTTCTCATTTGGGGAATTCAGGAGCTGCAAATAAAATGCAGAGGGAACTTGGTAGCTGTAAAATTTCTTTTTGTGATTCTTATTAAGCTTTTTAAGAGCTTTGAGTAGGTTATGAACTTGAACCATCTCTGCTTGTAATTAATTGTTATCATAGCAATGTAAGAGATTAGATAACAACAAGCATTCAGTTGGACTGGAAGAGCAAGCCACTTCTTACTGTGTCTGTTGTCCTCTTGTAAGTGAATTCTGACTGTACTGTGTAGTAGGACTGAATTATAATCAGCTCATGCTGGTGGCAGAGAGTTTTATGTTCTTTTTCAAGAAAAATCTATTGTCTTACATGAAATGCAAAATGATCAATTGTGCCTGAACCAGTCCACACAATGCATCAAGCCCTTGGAGTCCTGCTGCAATATCTGACAGTGTGTGCTGTATTTTCATCTACAGGCTGAATTGCTGTTCTTGTTGGCACAGCAGACCAATAATATTTGGTTTCACTGACTTTTCACATTGTTCTTTAAATGTGCTTATCCTCAGGTGTGGAAAAACTGCCACTGATCCTTTTTGGAATATTGATCATGTTACAAGCAAATTAAAAATCTGATGCGTAGTCTAATTTGTTAACTTTGTGAATTCAGCTTAGAGAAGGAACTTTACCTTATTTCAGTGACTGAATATTGACTAAATACAGCTCCTGGGACCCAGACTCTGAAAGGGGATAGGAGAAAAGTTTGCTCCTGCAACTATCTCTGCCACAGATCCTGTTCTCAGAGTTGACAGTTCCCTCTTTGGTGTTTATCTCCCTACAGATAAATGATGTCTGATGAATTAAGCTTCTGCTGTCATGCAGTGAACTTCCTTGGAGTCATCTGGCAGCCATATAAGCATATTATATTAATAAGTGTATTTGAAGAGCTCTGTGTTCATACCAATCAATCTGATGAGCAAACAGAAACATGCCCCTGTTGGAATATGTGTTCTTGTTGCCCTGCAGTGCCTGCAGCTTGGAGAATGCAGAAACAGCAGGGAAAGTCTGAAGAAGACTTTCTAACCACTCTTTATGGAAGACATTTTTCCAAATACATGAAACTGCAGCATTTCTGTATTGTCATAGAAATGTGGCACATTTTTGCTAACTTTGCCTGTTTTTTCTCTCTTCCACATAGGAAGAAGGTGCTGGATTTCTACCAGCGAGCCTGCCTGTCAGGATACTGCTCTGCCTTTGCATACAAGCCAATGCACTGTGCCTTGTCCTCCCAGCTCAATGGCAAGTGCATAGAGCTGGTGCAGGTGCCCGGGCAGAGCGCGATCTTCACGTGCTGCGACCTCCCTGGGACCACTCCCATCAAACAGAGCAGCAGGAGGAATAGCTGGAGCTCAGATGGTACGTGTGGCTGCAGTCCTGCCTGCAGCCAGGGCTGCTGCTGGCCCAGGGAAAGCTGTGAGAACATTGTTATTCAGAGTAGCAGATGGAAATTTGGAAGGAAGAGTTTCTGGAGTAGATGTGTTTTCAGAGGAAGTAATGATGTGGCAGCTGGTAGGGGGATTTCTATTAAAGTTATTAAAGCTTACAGAAAAATTCTTGTCCTTGTGGGAAGTGTTTCTAAAGCAGGCTACAGAGAATCAAGACTTCTGGGTATTTCAGTACTTGGTTTGCTATTTGTCTGATTTTATGGAAATCATATGTGATGGGCTTTTCAAAGGATTGAAATGTATAGTGCTATGCAACTATTATTCCTTGATAGATTTTGTTGCTGTACTGAAGGAACTGATTCCCACTAGGTGAACTGTACATATCCTTCAGAACAGCAGTGGAAACTGAGAAAGAAGCACGTACCATTACATAAATCCAGGAGGTTGTTTTGGAAAACCAACCTTAACCTCTTTCTGCCTTGGTCTCCCATTCTGTGAAATGTGACTAGTGGGGTTTCCAACAGCTAGGAATAGTTGTGACTGTTTTCAAAACACTTTTGAGTCCCACTTGCGGCAAGCCTTGCAACTGTGTGAAGTGTTTTATTATTTTGTTCTTGCTGCATCCAGCCCCCATTCACCACAGGCTGATGTGGTGATGGTGAAGGAACCCTGTCAAAGAGCCTTTGCAGGCTTTTTGGAAGTGTTTGCAGGGAACATGATTCAGTTCCTTTGCATCATCCCCTCGTGCTCTGATGCCACTGTGCCTCAGCTAGACTCACCATAATTGTTTAGGCACAGTAGGATGTGTTTAAAATGCACATGTGAACATTATGGAGCACACATCCTTGACATTTCTATCCAAATTCCATGTGACTGATCCCTGCCTTCTGTTTTATCTTTTTCCTTTCCATGCTTGCTGTTTCCCACTTGTGTTCTTGGTCTCCTATGTGGGGATGTCCTGAAACCACTTCTGTGACTGGGTATGCTGACACAAATGGATGTCTCTTCATCTTTCCTCCTGTGTTTGTGTTCCTGCACACTTCTCTGTCTGGATCCCGTGTCCTTGGGTGTCACCTTGGTGGCCTCCCCACCGTGTGTCCTTTGTCTGATGCACACGTGGCCCCTTGTGTCTCAATGTGACTGCGTGTTGTTTGCATGCCTGAAGAAGGGATTGGGGAAGTGATGGAGAAGGAAGATTGTATCCAGGCTCTGAGTGGACAGATCTTCATGGGAATGGTCTCATCTCAGTATCAGGCCCGCCTTGACATTGTCCGCCTCATTGATGGATTGGTCAATGCCTGCATTCGTTTTGTCTACTTCTCCCTGGAAGATGAGCTCAAAAGCAAGGTAAGCTGTGTTTGCTGAACCCCCTGACCTTGCACGGCCCCTGGTTGTCTGACTGGAGAGTTTAGCTCCAATGCAATCTAAGGTTAATCTGATTCAGCCCACTAATGAGTCCAGAAGGTTCCTGTGCTCCAGTATGGCGTCAGTCTGCAGTGCTCTGGCCTGGGCAGCCATTCTAAAACCCTTGTCTGCTCACCACAGGTGTTTGCTGAGAAAATGGGTCTGGAGACTGGCTGGAATTGCCACATATCCTTAACACCCAATGGTGACGTGCCTGGCTCAGAGATCCCTCCCTCCAGCCCCAGCCATGCTGGCTCCCTGCATGATGACCTCCATCAGGGTGAGAACTGTGCCTTGGCCACTCTGAATGCCACGTGTTTCCTGGGTGGTTCTTTTAAACCCACTCATAGGTTCCTGTGTCCACACCAGACACTTGATCTAACAGGGCTTTGAGCACAAAACTGGATGGGCTTTGGGTGTGTGTATGTAAGCAACATCACTTTACATTTATAGCCTTTCTAGCCAGCCAGTACCAAGTTTTTGGAAGCAGACATCCTTCCATGCACCAGCTGCCATGAATTTATGTGCTCATGAGTGCTTCTGGTTCTTGCTGGGGCCCTGGTCAAGCCACTGAAAGTCCCTTGCCTGTGCATTACTTCGTTTTTCTTACTTCAGCTGGGATTTCTTTATTCTCTTCCCCTAGAAGGACAGAAGAACAGATAAAGTATCATGTCTCAAAAGAGCAGAGACTAGGCTCACATATCTACCTCTGAACAGATTAGTCATCTAAAAATACTGCATTTTAGATGACTGAGTGGGAGATCTGAGTGTTGCTAACCCAGAAAAGCAGGCCTCACGTTTCCTGGCTTCTGCAGCGCCACGTGCATGTCCCACGTGGGTGGCACAGGGGTGGCACAGGCAGGTTTGTGATTGTTTATGCTGCTTCTGTCTGCTCCAGTTTCTCGAGATGATGTGGAGGGGCTTCTGCTGATGGAAGAGGAAGGGCACTCAGATCTCATCAGCTTTCAGCCAACAGACAGTGATATCCCCAGCTTCCTGGAGGACTGCAACAGGGTGAGGGCCCCTTTCCCTGTGCACCTTCTGCTGTTGTCATGGTCAGGAGTGTCACCTCATTGCTCCTAGAGGAAATTCCTCTTCGAAGGAAATTGGTTTACATTGGGACCCCTGATTTCCCTCACCCTCTTCCAGCTTGGTATCTAAAGCCTGGGAAATTTGATTCTCTCATTTAGTGACTTTTGCTGAACAGCTCTTTGCTTTGGAGTTTAGGAATGGAGGTTACCAAAGATGGGGTAACTTTGAGAGCTGCATCTCAGTTCCTCTGAGTCCCATGGGCTGGGCAGGAGGTGGGAACATCCCCACCTTCCATGCAGGCAGAAGAAACACTCTTCCAGCTGTGAGCCACAGACTGGTGCTGCCCAATGGTCAGTGTGAGACAAGCCCTTCCTGCTTCATAAAGAACTCACATGTGTTCAGCAGAGATTACAAGAATATCAGAGATACAGATTTTAAAAAGTCTTTTAGGCCTGGTTTTAGAAGGCAAGAACCCTTCTTACCTTGCTGCAGGTTGATGTGGCTGCAATTGAAATGGATCCAGTTGCTGGAAGATAGCAGATGTGTCTGACTAGATTCTCCACACAAGCAAAAAGTCCTTAGAAATCCTTGAGCATGGTTTGTCACACTGACCTTACAAACCCTGAGGGCAAGCACAGGCAGCTTGGCAGGACAGTATAGAACTTTATCAGAAAACTTCTGGCAGTGACTTGGGAAAGCCAGTTCTGTTTGCAGGAACATGAACTTGTATCTGATCTTGAAGTTGCATAATTCTAGGAATCATCATTCTTATTTCAGCATTTCCCTCTGAAATGCCTCTCTCTCATACTCCCTGCTTAATCTGTCCTTTGTCTTTTTCAGGCCAAACTCCCCCGGGGGATCCACCAGGTGAGACCTCACCTGCAGAACATTGACAACGTGCCTTTGTTGGTGCCCCTGTTCACAGACTGCACCCCAGAGAGTAAGTGGCCTTTCCTACTCCTATCCATGAATTCCTTCCCCAGCTCCTTGGTCTGACTTATCCAAGTGTGGACATTGGTGAAGGGAAGGGGATACATTCCAGAAATCCAGGAGGACATATTGCTATTAATTACCCTCTGTTGCTACCTGTGGGGAGCCAGTGTTGACTGAATTTTAGTGCAGCTGTTGCCCAGCTGCTGAATTGGGCTGAGAACGACTCCTTTTGATTTGCATTCGTAAGAGACACAAAAGCAAACATCCAAAATGCTACTGCCTTTCATTAAATAAGTGTTATCAGTGTACCAGGAGACTTTGATCTCTGCTAACAACTCTTATATAACTTGGAAATCACTTCCCAGAAAAATTTTCCCCTGGCAGTTATGTTAACACCTTCTGCTGCTTTGCAGTTTTTGATTGCAGGAAGCAGAAAGGACAAAATCTCTCTCTCTCTCTCTCTCTGAGGCATTACTTAAAGAAAGGGGCTGAGTTCTCAACCTGCCAAATCTCCAGTGAGTGTGTAGCATCATTATGATTTGCCATTTTAGTGCTTTTGGTCACAGTTTCCAGTGTGTCAATCACAGTGCAGTCTGCCTTCACACATAGTTCCCAAATTTCCTCTCTTTGACAGAAGTGGCAGCTCCCCACTTGACCCAGCCCCTCACTGTGCTGCAGGTCTTTGTGCACCAGGCATTTACTGAAGGTGTTTACAAGGAAATCTGCAGAGGGGAGGCTTGGGCTTTTTTGCCTGGAGCATTCTAGAAAATCCATGTATACACAGGGCACTGTGCATGGAGCTACAGAACTAAAATCAGATCAAAGAGCAGCTTTGACCTAGAGGCCCAGGAATGTCAATAAACATATTGATAGTGGGTAGAGGTGGTGGTGGGTGGGAGTGCAGGAGCAGGATCTGGCTCTGAGTATGGCTGAATGTGGAACTACTTTTGGAGTGGTTTGTTACATTCCCTCCCTTGCTTTAGACTTGCAACACCACTAGTGATGTGCTACTGAGCAGAGTTTGAAACACTGTATTTATTTTCAGTTTGAATTATTTAGGTTTATTTCATTTCAGCTGTTTTCTAGCAAGATCATGTGGTGCTGAAGCTGTTTTATGCACGCAGGCTATACCTACAGCTCTGGTCTGAAAGAGGTGTACTAGAGATGCAAATCTCTGGCTTATAGTTCTGTAAGCACAGATCAATTCCTGCAGTGGCAGGTATATAGAGCACCTGGTCTGCAGTTAATTAACTATCTAATTGTGTGCTTTGATTGTGGATCTCAATGTACACAGGTGGTGAGTATCAGATGGGGCAGTTTTAAAGGATCTGTTTGTTACACAGTGTGAAACACTGCATTTTTGTGTGCATAATGACATCATTGCTCCTTCTGTCCCTCTGCAGCCATGTGTGAGATGATCAAGATCATGCAGGAGTATGGGGAGGTGACCTGCTGCCTGGGAAGCTCTGCCAACCTTCGCAACAGCTGCCTCTTCCTGCAGAGTGATATCAGGTGGGGCAGGATCTATTCCTCTTGCAGCTGCCTTTGCCTTCATCTTAGCAAGTACCCAGCTGTGGGTCACAGCACACCTGTGGGCTGTGCAGGGACGTGCTCACAATTGCTCTGTCCATTTTTAGCTGTGTTTATCTCCAAGAGGGTGATTTGGGGGGATTGGGTGGGGATGTCTGTTTAAGGCCCTTGACACACAGAGGTATTTCCATGTCTGAAAGGAAGATACTGTCTTGCATGCTGGACTGTTGTGCCCCAACTGCCACTAAGGATGCTTCCCATTGAGTGAAAGAGTGGAAGTACCCCATGGATCAGCCAATTTGTTCACCTTGTGCCACAAACCCAAATATGTTCATTATTTCTCTGTGAATAACTGAAAGTCTAGGGAGATTGATCCTAAATTCATGTTATAGCTCAGGCTTCTCTACCTGAGCAAGGTATGCAGAGCATGGCACAGCAGTGAGACAGTTTTCTTTCTGGGATGAGGCCTTTCACCAACACCCCTTGTGTTGTCCTTGCAGTATAGCCCTGGACCCTCTCTACCCATCCCGCTGCTCGTGGGAGACCTTTGGCTATGCCACCAGCACCACCCTGAGCAATGGCTCTGAGGAGCTCACCCCCCTGCAGCTCTCAGGGCAGCTCAACAGCCTGCCCTGCTCCATGTCCTTCCGCCAAGAAGAGAGCACCAGCATCATCAGGCTCATAGAGCAGGTGAGCCAAGCAGTCCCCTCTGCAAGGAGCAGAGCCAGGAGCTCACACAAGCATTCTGCTTGAGGTGCCCACAATGCTGCCAGCAGGAGCTTTGCTTGTGTCTCCTGGTCCTTGTCCAGGAAGCACAAGAGGGAGAATCTTCCTGCCTGGCCCTCCTGGTCCAAGGTGTAGGGAATGGTTTGGAAATGGTGCCTTGTGGAAACAGAACATGAATATTGTTCATCTGGATGAAGTATAATTTTGCAGAGATCCCTAGCCAGACAACAATGCAGTGTTAAGGAGAAGCATAACCCCAGAAAAGCCAGTTTAAACAAACTTACCCCTTGACTAAATCCTGCCTTTCCTTTGAGCCTCTCCATGTAGGCAAGAGACCTTCCCTTTTTGCTTTCACTGTGTCCAGATCCTCTCCCCTCCCACTTCCCCTGCAGGCCCCATGTTCTGTCCCTGTGTGCTGGTAATTGCTCTGGGCTGGCAGCTGCTCCCAGCAGCTCTCAGGGCTTGTGCTTCCTTCCAGGCCAGGCATGCAACCTATGGGATCCGCAAGTGTTTCCTCTTCCTGCTGCAGTGCCAGCTGACCTTGGTTGTCATTCAGGTGAGTCCTGGCCTGCCTGGGGACAGGGTTTAGCTCAGGGAACAGAGGGCTCACATGGGTATGGGTGGCTGCAGTGGGGCAGTTTCAGGAGAGGAGTGTGGCCTTCAGTCAGAGTGTGTTTGGGGAAGTTACAGATGGAAACTTTGTGATGTCAGCTCTGAGCTGCCCCTTCTCCCTGATCCTCATACATTTACTTTCAAACCCTTTTTCCCTGGAGAAAAGATCCCCTGCAGCTCCTGCCACAGGAACATATAGAGGAGCTGTGTAGTGGCAGCCCAGTTACCAGCTTATCCCAGTGTTTCAGGGAAGACAGCAGCATTTTGGGGAACAAGTCTGTCCTAGCACTGTTCATGCTCTTCACTCTGGGTTGTTTCTGTCCAGTTCCTCTCCTGCCTGGTGCAGCTGCCCCCCATCCTCAGTACCACAGACATCGTGTGGCTCTCCTGTTTCTGCTACCCACTGCTCAGGTGAGTCTGTCAGGGTGGAATCTCCTCCTACCCCACCCCAGGATGCACAGCCCACCCCCTCAGCCTCACTGTGTCCATGCTAAAAGCAAGCACCCACAGCAGGCTGAGGAGGCTGCAAGGATTATTCCAAGCACCTGCTTTGACAAGGTGCTTGGAAACAGTGACAGGAGCATTTGTGTGCTTCTGTGTTAACCCCTGCCTTGTGTGATGGAAAGCTGGGCTGTCAGGTGGAGGCCAAAGTACCACAGGTGGTTTTTTCTCCCTCATTCATCTGGAGATCACTTCTCTCTCTGTCTGCACCTTCAATGAATAACACCTTTTATAGCATATGTAAAGACAAGTGCCAGTACTTCAAGCATTCAAGCAGGTTATTTGGGTTCAAATGTTAGATAAAAGCACAATAGCTCTGGCCTGAACACATTACTGAGACACTTCATTTACCTTTCTCCAGTATCTCGCTCCTGGGCAAGCCTCCCCACAGCTCCATCATGACCATGGCAACAGGAAAAAACTTGACTTCCATTCCCAAGAAGGTAGGTTGCTCCTCAGATTTAAATTATCCACACGTTTTTCTCTTCATTTTTGTCCCAGTGTTGATGTATAACTGAGGCCCTGTGCTTTCCTAGCTCACTCAGTAAATTGACCCATGGCATGAGCCAGGGAGGGAATCCCTTACTCCAGCATGCCCAGAGGGCAGACCCTCAGTGCAGCATCTCATCTGTACTACAGCTTGTCTTTTGCAGCCACTGACTCTCTGATGGTCCATGGGGAGGAGGTTGTATATCAATGACATCTCCATATCATCCTCCTTGCTTTCCCTTATTCACAGACTCAGCACTACTTCCTGCTCTGCTTCCTGCTGAAATTCAGCCTGACCATCTGCTCCTGCCTCATCTGCTTCGGGTTCACCCTGCACGAGTCCTGCAAAGGGGTGAACACCACCAGCCTCAACCTCACAGCCTGCTCCTCCATCATGCTGCACAGGTGAGGAACTAGCCACACACATCCCTACTGCTCCTGCCCTTTCCAAGGAGGACTGATTCCAATCCTCTGACAAGCTTCAGCCTCTTCCATGACCCACCAGGGCTGTAGCCTTGACAGCTACATCACTGCCCACTGTCACCTCCTGGTACCAGCACAGCCTGAGCTCACACACTGATCCCTCAGCTGTTAAAGGAGGACGTGGCTCTGGTGGGAGCAGGTCAGACAGTTAAGTGCCCACTATTGACTTTCCTGTGTCCTCTCATTCACTAGCAATGCTTATGGTGCTCCTGACTGGTTTGGGACATTTTCCAATGCTCTCCTGGTAGCCCAGAAGCTCACAGCTGGCCTGATTGTTTTACACACAGGTAAGTCCCTCTTCCCAGAACCCCATTCCCTGCTCTCAGAGAAAACTTGCATCCTCTGTCTCTTTCTTTGCCCCACATGCCAGAGCACAAACTCCCTGATAGAAGCAGACACTGCAGTGGCCTCACAGCACAGGCATAAATCCCCCTGTCTCACTAAACATTACCCTGGCAGATTAAAGACAACACCCTCAGAACTGATTTTGCTTCCTACCAGCCTGGTGAAGTGCTGGTTTTCTCCAGTCTCACCAGAAGAGCCAAATCCCTTTTGCCTTCTTGAAAGTTAGTAGCAGCATCTGTAGCTCTTCAGAAGTATTCCCTGCTTCAAAAGTGTTTATATCCCTGCTGCTATTCTATGAAGTACCCCATTGCCTTCCCACAAAGGGCACTGATGCAGCTGTGACTGAGAGCTGGAAGCCTTTTTAAACCCTCTGGAGGGGTGTGGAGCCAGCTCCTAGCTGATCCTCATCACCTGCACCCACTGCCTGGCAGAGCAGGTCCAGCTGCTCCCTGACAGCGCTGAAGAATCTCAGCTCCCAGTCCCCATGTCCCATGGTGCTGGGCAGAGCACTGTGTGTTGAGATGTGCAGATGTCCAGTCCAACAGAAATGCTTCCTGATTTGATCTCCAGCTTTGGAGAGAGTGGGTTGCAGTGCTTTTATGTCCCTCAGACCCCTGAGACAGGGCAGGGGTGCTTTGCCTGGCAGCTGTTTGGAACAGCCCAAGTGAAAGCTGAGCAAATGCTGGGTCCTGTACAGACAGCCCTGGGTCTCTGGCTAAATCTCTCTCTGGGCTGCAGCTTTCCTCTGTTGCAGCCCTGGAATAAGGGCACACCCACCCTTGTCCTACTCCCCAGACCTGGGCCTTTGCCTGCTCATTTTAAGCTCTCAGGTTTTTTACCTCAGAGTGAATAACTGTGCAGTACAACCACTGCACTGCCCCCACCTGCATTCCAGGAGCTTGGAATTGCTGTGAGCAGCCTGGTCTGAAAGAGCCTTGAGTAGTGGGCTGATTCCAGGGACATGAAGCCTATATCTTTTAGGAGTACCAGGTGTTGATGTACCTTGTGAAGTGCTGTATCTGTGTGTGATGCTGAATAATCCCTTTCTCCCTGCAGTGTTCATATCCATCACCCACGTCCATCGCACCAAGCCCCTGTGGAAGAAGAGCCCCCTCTCCAACCGCTGGTGGACGCTCACTGTGGCTGTTGTGTGAGTACCCCAGGCCTGGGCAGGTGTTCCAGGGTGCTGGAGCAAGGAGATCTGCTGGAGCAGGTCCACTCCAGCACCAGTTTGCTGGTGCTGAGGAGAATCAAGTACCTGGTAGTTGATCTCCACTGCTGAACTGGTGAAGGGTCTCTGTTGTGAGCATTTCATCTGGGCCTGAACAGATTCATCTGCAGGTCTTGGGAAGCTTGTAAGGTCTGCTGACATTTGCTGTGTCTGTTTTTCATCTTAGAGTGCTGGGGCAAGTGGCACAGACTGTGCTGGACCTGAAACTCTGGGAAAACCTCAACTCTTCTTTGACCTTTAACCACGTCTCCATCTCTCCAGTCTCATGGCTCCTGGGTTTTCTTTCCTTGGTCCTTGTGGTTATCATCAATGAGATTGTCAAGCTGCATGAAATCAGGTATGGGGGTTGTAGGGAGGATGGGGAGAAAGGGCTGAAGCCTCCCTCCAGCCTGGCCTCGAGCTTCAAAAAATAATGATGCCCAGGGAACAGGGTGGGGAACAAAAAGGAAAAGCTGATTGCATTGTGTAAATCACCTGGCTATTGTGTGCACACTCACGTTCCACCTCCCAGGGAGGAAGTGCAGGGGAGGAAGGAGGGTCAAAGAAGGGCAGTGGCAGTGATTGGGAGCAGGAAGGGAAAACAAAATTTCCTTATCTCATACCAAAGGCAGGGAGACAGCCAAGGTCTGTGCTACACCAGCATGGAACTGGGGAGGGCTGTTCTCTCCATCTTGTCCCATGAGGACAGAGAGGCATTGAATCACAGCAGAGGAAATGTGCCTTCACACAGAGCCTGGACTGTGGGGCTCGTTTTCACGGGAAGTGGCTGAAGCCAAGAATGAGTAGCAGGCAAAGTGACTGGCTGTTCTTCCCAGCACAGGGAGCAGCCAGAGCTGGGAGTCAACACTAATGAACATTGATTCAGGAAATGGGCTGGGGAGGAAAGGCGGGGATTACAGGCAACCCTAATGGGGATAGAGACACCATCTCAGTTCCTGTGGTTTCTGGACCTTTCTGTGCTGTGTCTGGTGTCCCTGGAGATGGGATTCAGCTGGATGGGGTAAGACTGAGACCATGGGCTGCTCTCTGGATTTGATTCCCCTCCCAGACTACCACAGAGCTCAGGCCAAGGGCTTCCCTGCTTCTTGGGGCTAGCAGCTCAGGAATGGCAGTGGGGCAGTCTTTACCTTTCAGCCCTCTGCCTACTGACTGTCTTCTTCCTTCTCCAGGGTCCGTGTCCGTTACCAGAAGAGGCAGAAGTTGCAGTTTGAAACCAAGTTGGGGATGAATTCACCATTTTAAAAGCACCCAGCTCAAGTTCCCTGGAGCCAGGGCCAAACAGCCACTGGGAGAGTGGCTGCACCAAAGGCCCAGGGAGTTTTCCATCACACATGCAAACCAGACAGCCTCCTGGCAAAACTACACCTGCACCTTCCCAGGGCCCCAGGCAGGGATCCCCCCACAGGTATGCAGCCCCTTCCCAGCCTGCCAGGTACCCTCACAGGAACCTGCAAGCTCTGGTGCCTGTTCAGGCTGCTCTTCCTTTATTTATTTCTTGCTAGAGGTATTTGTTAGTATCATGGCGATGCTAAAATGAAGAGGCTCCTTTCCTCTTTGTGAGCAGATGGGTTTCCTGGGCCTGGCAGGAGAGTCTGGGGCCAGTAGGGCTGCTGAAGCAGGAGATCTCTATTGAAACCCATTTTGGTTTTCCATCTCTGCCTGCTCTGTGTGTGTGTGTGCCCGTGCATGCCCTCCCTGCCTCCCTGCCCTGTGTCCCAGGGCAAAGGAGCCATCCCTCTTGCAGTCCCAACAGTGCTGGGAGCTCACATTCCAAGGGGACAGTGGGAAGGGTCTCTGGAGAGCCAGGCTGGGCCAGCCCTGCCTTCTAGTGGTGTTGTCACAGCCGTGTGCTGGCTGTGTCAGAAGAGGGATGTGGCAGGGCTTTGGGAAAAGCTGCCTGTGATCCTCTGGTCTGGTGCAGAGGGAGGGCAGCTCTGCCTGCTTGCAGGGAGCCAGCATGGTTCAGCTTCATGCAGCCCTGTTGAACCAGCTTTTACCTTCTTTAACAATCCCCAGAGAGGTTTTATAGCTGTTCTCTTGTTTGTGATCCGAACTGCTGTTCTGCTTCAGTAATGTGCCTGCTTGAGAAAGCCACAGAGATAAAGCTGAGCCCTGACTATCCCGCCCTAGAGGAAGGGGATGTCTTTCCAGGCAGGATATCTGCAACTTGCAGTTGTGACTAATGCAGAGCTGCTGAATGGCTCCTTTCCCAATCCCAGGATTGTGCTGCATCCAGTTCTTGCTCCCCAAGGCACAGGGCACCCTGCCCAATCATGTCTGTCTGTGATAGTGCTGGGAAGTGTCTCCCCTCTGTGCTAATGCCTTCACACAGCCACAGAATGGTTTGGGTTGGAAGGGGCCTTAAAGCTTATCTTGTTCCACCCCCTGCCATGGGCAGGGACACCTTCCTCTATCCCAGGGTGCTCCAAGCCCTGTCCAACTTGACCTTTAACAATTCCAGGGATGAGGCAGCCACAACTTCCCTGAGCAACATCTGCTGAATGTTTTCCTGGAGGTCTCTTCATTTGCTTGGGGGGACCCTCCCCTGAGGGTTGCAGCAAACCATGATCTGCCCCAGTGTAGCACACAAGCTCCTGAGCTCTGACCAGACTCTATCTGTAGTGGGAGCACTGGTCCTGTTGTGGGCTGACAGCCAAGGGCCACAGAGGAGCACACAGGCTTGGCTACCAGAATATTTGCAGCTCATGGAGATGTTGACTCTAGTTCTAAACATTGACTAAAGCTGGTAAATCCTGGCCCTGGTTTTAGTCCCAACATTAACGCTACAATATTTGGCTGTTCTTCTTTGGTACCCGAGATTAACAAGTGGCAGCTGCTCTCTCCTGGGCAGGCAGGGAGCTTTCTGGAACCCCAAGTTCTGCCCTGCTGCTCCACCTTGTCTTCCTCACTTCAGCATTACCAGAGAGCATGGACACAGCTGAGTGTCTCTAAGCAATACCCTCACCCTGCAGAGGGGCTGGTAGAGGAGCAGAGCTGGGTACAGCCAACCCCTGAACTCTGGGAACACACTGAGGATGCTGGAGGGGGGCAGCAGGGGATGTTCCAAGCCCTGGACCGAGTTCTTGCAGCAAGGGGGCAGATGTGGAGATCCCATGCTGGTAAGATTGCAGGGATAGGGAGCCAGCAGCTCCCTGGGGAAGCACAGGGCTCTCCCCTGCACACAGCAGTGTCTGCCCACCTTTGCCAGCCAGGCTGGACTGTGCCCACACTCCCCTGGCACCTGCAGAGCTCAGGGAGAACAAGCTGCACCTTTCTCAGCCTCAATTCACTAAATGCCAGTTCCAGATCTGTGACACCTGGCCCCTGAGAAATCAGCTTTCCTTCCTGATGCCAGGGTTGGATCAGAAGTGGGACATGAGCTCCTCTGTGGCCAAGCTGAGCTGGAGTCAGAGCAGCACAGAGCTGCTCACTGCTGTCCCAGCTTTCCCCTCACCCAGACCTCAGCTCTTGCCCTGTGCCATGAACTGTTGTTGGTGTTAAAAGGCAGCAGAGTCCAGGGCTTCCTGCTGGCCACACCTTCCTCTGGAGGAGGCACCTTCAAGGTTTCCTCCTCTGGGTGATCACAAATGTTTATTTTCCTGCATCCTCCTTCCCCAGCTAGACTTGGAGGGAGCTAAAATGTATGAATGGAGCCTTCAGGATGGTCTTGCCAGTGTCACCCCTCCCTTAGCCACTGAAGTGTCTAAGGGTCAGAGTGCATGGCTTCAGAAGGAAATTTCCTACATCAAGATGTTTTTAAATGCTGTATATTTTATATTAAATTTTTTGGGATGTATGTAAAAATATTTCATTTGTATTAAAACTTGTAAATTGTATAAAAAAGAAAAAAAAAGAAACAAACCCAGACCCACAAGCATCCAGTATAAGAATGGCAATAAATGATTGTCTTGGCTAACACACCCAAGAATTGGGAACGAGTTTGCACCCAGCAAAGGAAGAAAGTAAAAATGTCAGTGGCTGCTGGGGTCACAGGGTGGGAGAGCTTGATGCTTCTGGAATCCAGTTTTTTCCATTTTCTGCTCAGCTTTGGGCAAATCTGTCCATCTCTGAAAGACTCTTCCTACAGAATCAGTTTGGGTACCTGGTGGTTTCCTGGATCCCGGGCACTGCTTCAGTCCAGGCTGGCAGCACAGATTGAATCCCTCTGCATGGTGAAAGGTTGGGGTGAGCTGGGAGAAGGAGCAAATCAGGCACTGGGGTGGCAGTGGCCACACTCACAGGCAGGAGGGAGGAATGCTCTGCCTGGCACATGGGGATAGTGGAGGTGCCACATGGGCAGAGCTGGGCACTGGGACACCAGCACTGTCACCACATTACTGCTGTGGTGCTGAGACTCATACTGAGCATTAACCTCACTGGAGGTGACTGGGATTCACCAGGGGAGATTATGTGAGGAAGCCTGGAGCACAAGGGACAGGATAAAGCTGATCCCTGATGGACTTCAAGCAGTAGGAGACAAGCTTATGCCATTTGACACAAAGGACACAACTAGGCAAAACTATCAAAAGGGTAAAATATGCCCCACTGTTTAATAGAATTTAGTCTTAATGGATGTTAGTGGAAAACAAAACACATGATTAACACAAACAGAGCAGATGGTTTAAAATCTGTTGTCAGTCTGGTGATTACATGGGCTATTTTTTCCCCTCATTGTCTCGCTGCACGGAGCAGGTGCAGCTGGGGTCAGTTAGTCCCAGTTGCAGTGTACATAACTTACACACCATACAGTAGCTTCAAAATAGAGATCTAGAGCTCAAAAAATAGGCATTCTTCTGCAAAATCAAATGTTTAGTTCCCTTATTGACAACGAGAGCAGCGTTCTGCTGCCCTCAGGTGGCTCAGACAGTGGCAGCTCCACCCCAGTGTCCTCTTATCCCTGACCCAAGACTTGCAGTTCTGGTTAGTAAATATATAGAATAAATCACATTTTAAATATATACATTGGCCTTTAAAAAAACCCAAAACATTTACAGTTTATCAACATACAAAAAAAATAACTGGGCTTATCCCAGGTTGACTCATGAGAGTAAAAATCAGTTTTAAAAGGTTTCTGTGAACCTCTTTATAAAGTGCCACTGGTTGTAGCTATTTGAAAACATGTCCATGATGTGGCACTCAGACACAGGCAGTGGATACACTCAGTGTGGGACAGAAATCAGAGCCAGAGAAGACATGTCCTTACCCACCTAACACTGACCTCAAGTCTCAGACAATGATGGGATTTTAGGTATTTTCAGGGCTTTTTGTCTTTGCTTTTCAGCCCAGAAACCAGGCTGGCACCTCTTGCCTGCCCACATAGCTGCCCTGAGGAGCAGAGACCTTCAGGAATGTTCAGGTGGGCTTTGCTCCCCTTCCTATGCAACAGCACAGGGGGCTGCAAACAGTCCAACCCAGCTGCAAACTCCCAACAGGATTGCGAAGCAACTGCCTTCTCAGCCACCTTCTCCCTCCAGTTTGGTTTTGCAGTGGTGATTTTTTAATTTTTTTTTTTAAGGGAAATAAGTGGAATTTTCTTTCCCTTTGTTTGGAATTTTTGTAGCAAATGGCACTTCAGCACAATCTTTGGTTCCCTTCTGGTGCTCCGATGCTTTCATTTGCTTGGCATGCCGAACACGAGCCAAGTTCCGGGCTCTTGGACATATTTAGCCATGCACTAGTGAGCAGATCCTGCGAGAGAAATCTGTCTGGGAGCGATGCAGCCGCTCCTCCTGCCTGGATGGAGAGAGCTCTCACTGCAGCCAGGGGCTGTGGCCACATCCAGCACGCAGGAGCTGCTCCTGAGCAGAATTCCCGGTGCATCCGGGGTCAGCTCCCCTGCCAGGCTGCAGAGCCTCGAGGAAGGATCACGTCCCAAACGCTGCTACTGTTCAACAATGCTCACGGTGGGGTTTGTGCCAGCAGCTCCCCACAGGGAGGGGCACTGCGAAAAGGGACTGTTTTCTCCCAAAAAAAGGGATAAGGGAGGGGAGAAAAAAAAAAAATTAAAGCATTGATCATGCTGCTGCTGCTGCTGCTGCACTCTGGAAGGACCAGAGTGGGGGTTTGCATAGGCATGGTGTTGGCAGAGGGCAGACTCCACTGAGCAGCATGATCCAGACAGACTGGCCTAAATTCCCGGGTTTTTGGCACTGCCATCACCATCCACCTCACTCTGGGAAGGGGCAGGAAGGCTCCTGTGTCTGGCAGGGCCGTGGTGGAGCATCCACTGCTCTGCAGGCTGTGCCAGCCCCATCTTGGGGGTCTGTGGATCCCACTGCAGGGATTTCCATCCATTTGGATTTCACGCTGCCCGACGCTGACACGTTTGGAAAAGCGGCAAATAAAGCAGAAAGGTTCCTTCTCGCTCCACAAGCTGCCAAACTGCGACAAGCCCCGTCTTCTTTTAGCTGCTGTCAGGCCTGGCCGGGGCTGCGGCTGCACAGTGAATCGCCAGCTCGGTGGCGGCTGCCCGGGGAGGTCTCTCCTGTGACACATTGTTGGCAGGGGATAAATAATAAGAGGCAGGACTCCACAATGCAGTGGGGAAAGAGAAAGGTCCCTTGTGGAGGCTCCTCAGCACTGTGCAAGGGAGCAAGGGCTTCTCCATGGCCTCCAGGACTGCGTGTGCAGCCCCTCTGGGCTCTCCTCCTGCTGCCAGGCTGGTGGGAAATGCCTGACCCCCCTCGGAAACCGGCCCAAGGCCATGCTGTCACATGTGACACAGAGCCAGGGGTGGGCAAGGAGAGCAGCTTTGTTCCCAGCCATAGTGCAAAGTGTGGGGAGGGAGGCGGCTGCAGAGACCTGCAGGCACCGCTGGTGCCAGACCCGCTCTTCCCCCATCACCAGGGGCACTGATGGAGCAGCCGGAGGTGGGAGGGGAAGGAGGGAGCAAGCCTCAGTCCAGCATTGCATCCAGCTGGTCAGCCAGGTCGTCAAACATGTTGCTGATGTCTTCCAAGATGTTCTTGGCTGAGTGCATGGTCCCAGGGTGGCTGGGGAGGAAAGGGAGAGAAAGCACTGCTCAAAGGCTGCAAGTGCTGATGGGGAAGGTTTGGCCCAGCTGGACTTACCCAGCAGCAGGAGCTCAGCACAGAGCTGGGCTTGAGCACATGTAACCTGTGTGGTGCAGGCATGATGTGCCTATACACAGCCCTTCTCCTGCCCTTCCTGGGACCTTCCAACCCCACCTCGAGGGGCCCAGTCCCAGCATTTTCCTCACCTCTCTGCCTCCTCCACTGTGATCTTCTCGGCTGCCTGCAGCGTGGCAGTCAGGCTGGAGCTGGTCTGCTCCTGCCGCTGCTGGGCCAGGGTGGTCCCTGGGGCAGCTGCCAAAGGCTTTGCTGAGATCTTGCTGCCCGTTTCCAGCATCAGTGAGCTGGGGCTGGGCAGGGACCCAATCACATCCGGCACCGCCTCGGTGGCCGCCCAGGGAGCAACAGTGTGGCGGGAGGGCTGCAGGACCTGCTGGTAGATGGTCTTAGGTCCAGAGAAGACGAGCTTGGTGGATGCCACAGAGGTGTGCTTGGCAGGGACATCTGCAAAGGGAGGGGACTCATGGTAGGTGGTGGCACAGCTCCTCCTCACCTCCCACACCAACACAGGAGGGAGCCCAACCACCACCCTGGAGACAGCTCCACAAGCCCCCATACCTGGAGTGGATGTCCTCACCACAGCTGTGCCTACCAGCTCTGTGGGGCTAGGGGCTTTGGTGGGGCTTGGGGCCTTCTTCATCCCTTTCTCCAGCGACAAGATGCTTTTCTCTATCTCAGCAATCCTGAACTCCACGCTGTCATCATCAAAGGCATCCCCAGCCAGCGTGGGCCGTGGTGCCAGTGCTGGGGCGGGGGGGCCCGCGATGCTCACAGCTTGGGCCTGGGCGTACTGGGCTGTGGGGGTGCCCCCGGCCTCAGCCTGCCCCGCCATGCTGAACGCCTTCAGCACCGCCTGCAGCGGCTCCCGCTCCCTGAAGCGCGGCCGGCGCTTCACCGTGTCCGACTCAGTGAGGTTGAACTCGAGCACAGGCGGCTCCTTGGTCACAGCAGGGGCTGCTGGCTCCTTCCCAGAGGAGCCCTGGGGCTCTGCTGGCTGGGAACCAGGCTCCGTGTCCAGCACGGCTGCATCGGCCTTGGAATGGCCACTGGGCTTTGGCCGCTGTTTGATGGTTAAATTGCCTTCTTCTGCAAAGGGGATGCACTCACTGGAGCTGTTCTGGGATGATGAAGAGGAGACCCCTGGCTTGGCCTCCTCCTCTGTGTCTGAGCAGGCATCCTCCTGCTCAGGCTGTGCAGCCACCTCTGTCATAGCAGCGCTGGGCTCGCTCACTGTCCGTCTCCGTGGCTTGCTGCTCTCAAAGGGGTCCCTGCTGCCATTGGAAAGTGTGACACTGCTGGCATCACTGCCATTGTGGGACCCTTCGCCCACATCTGCTCGGGGGAGACAGTCCTGAGTCAGGTGCAGTGGTTTTGGGGCCAGGAGGGGCTTGGACAGACTCACACCTGGTGTTCCCTCCAGCGCAGCCGCCAGGCTCTTCACTGTCCTGCCACGGCCAGCATCACTGGGGGTGGCACCTGTGTCAACCACATCCCGAGTGCCTGTGGGCTGTCGCTCAGAGCTGGGGGGCTGCTCACTGTCTGCCTCGGCAGCAAGGGCACTGGACACGGAGCTGAGGCGCTTGGGAGGCGGCGGTGGAGGGCCCTTGCGCTTGGCCCGGATGGCGAAGGACTGGCTGCGGGTCACCTTGGCATCCGCCTGCAGACAGGCCCGTGGCATCTGGCTACGGCCCGGCCGCCGTGTCAGCGTGGCATAGGAGCCCAGGGTGCTGCTGGGGAACCCCTCCTCCTCCTCGTGCTCCCCATCCGACAGCGCGTAGCGGTTCAGGCTGTGCGAGCGCTTCTTGTGTTTCAAGCCTTCGCCCCCATTGTGCTGCTCCCCGGCCGTGGGGGCTGTGGTGGGTGGCTCCGTGGGGCCACACTGGCTGTGCAGGTAGGAAAAGCCTTTTTGGGCTGATGTCTGCATGCTGCTCTTCTGTCCAGGGGAGATGGAGGGGTATGGGTGTGCCAGGGTCTTGGGCTGCTCTGCTCCCAGGACACACGGGGCCGTCGGGGATTTCAGGGAGACGTGTGGGTACATGAAGACGTAGGGGGCTGTCCCCTTGCTGGGAGTCTGGGGAGGAGTACAGGGAGTGACTGCTGCAGTCCCGGCTCCTTTCTGAGCCACAGGCCGTGTGTACTGATCCGTGCCTTCAGGCAGGTTCCTCTCCTTGAGAGGGCTGCCCCCACCACCGTTGGCAAAGCCGTTCAGCCCCTCGGGGGACACGAGCTTCCCATAGGGCTCGGGGCTGGGCCAGCCAGGCAGGCTGGCCGGGCTCTCCTTGCTGCGGGGCGGGGCACAGGACTGCCCACTGCTGCTGCTGCTCTCGCCGCTGCCCAGGCTCTCCTGCGAGGGGCTGGAGAGGCGCCGGGACAGCACATTGTCCTGCGAGTGCCCTGAGCCCCGTGACCGCACCCCGATGCTCTCCTGGCTCCGTGACATTCCCTGGCTGCTCTTGATGCCGAGTGTGTCGTGGCAGCTGTTGGACATGGCTGTCTGGAGCTCATAGCTGAGCTCGCTGTCCTGGAAGGTTGTCATTTTGGGCGTGTGTGGGGACTGGCACTCGCCGTTCTCCAGCGACTCAATGGTGACAATGTCCAGGGAACCGGGGACTTTGCGTCTAGCCAGAGTTGCTTCTGCTTGGTTGAGGCTTTTGCGGAGGTCTCTGAGCTTCTTGACAGCCAACATGATCTTCTTCTGGTGGCCTGCAGGAAGGAAAGGGACATTGGGTCAGCTCCAGCCTCCAAGGCCTGTTTCCAGGCCAAGAAAAGTAGTAGTTATGTCACACACACTGAGGCAAAGGCCTCGGGGTTATCTAAACCCTGCCTATGGGAGGAGACAAACTACTGTTGGCATCTACCTAGCTAGGCCCAGCTCCAGCTGGCCAAGGAGAGTTCTTAGGGACAGCCAGGAACTGAGCACCTTTCTGGGTGCTCATGACATGCCTGCGCCTCCCAGCCTGAGGAAGAATGGGGCCTGGAGACCTGGGTGGGAAACTTGGCTGCCCTGGGCCACCCCAGCATGGCAGGAGAGACTCACCCAGCTTGTTGATGCCAATCTCTTGCAGATCCTCCCACGTCAGGTCCGTCACGATGGTGATGGAATCGTAGCCGTTGTTCACCAGCTTTTTGTGGTACTGGGGCAACCCAATGGCACTGAGCCAGTCCATCAGGTCAGCCTGGAAAGAGCATGGAGCCACTGCCATGAACATTGAGGAATGGGCAGCACCTTCAGCATCCACTCCCTACCCAGTTGATAGTGTTTTTAGGGTGTCTCTGACTGCTTTAACACAGTCAAAGCTATTTACTTACATATCTCTGTAAGTGTCTATCCTGGGGTCAGAGAGTTCTGAGAAAAGACCTGAAGAAAGGGGGTGACTAAAGCCTCAGTGCCAGGGACTCACCGGGATGTAGTTGGGCAGCCACTCAGCGATGCTGAGCTGCCCAATTTCTGTGGAGATCTTTTTCCTGTGGCCTGGTTTGGTCACACCAATGGCTGTCAGATCCTAGGGGAGCAGAGTGGGGCCGTGCTCAGTAGTGGCTCAGGGGGTTTGGAGCAGTGAGTACCCACTGCTGGCAGCTCTGGGTGGCGAAGGACCTGCCTCACCTCTGGGGTCATGCGGCTGATGGTGGGGACGTCGTAGCCAGCGTTGAGGAAGTTGACAGTGTACGACTCAAGCTGGAACTCACGCAGCCAGTTGTAAATGGCTTCTGCATCCTGGGAAGAGGATGGGACACAGAACAGCCCATGATGGTGGCTGCAGGGGCTGGAAGAACCCGACTGCTCCAGGCAAGATGACAGGATCTCCCTGGGCACACTTGTGTCCTGAAGACCCAGCTTCCTGTGTCCCTGGTGCAGTGAGAGCTGGGCTGAGTGCCCCAAACATGGCCATCTCACCCAGCACACCATTCCCCAGTTGTTCCAGTTACCTTCCCCTCGAGGAGCTGCTCAGGACGTAAGAACTGGTGGGAGAAGACCCTGTCTCCAGGAGGGCAGTTGCCTGGGGTCTGGAGGCCCTGTGGCCCTGGCAGAAAGGAGAAAGGAGAACTGTCACAAGGGCACACGACAACAAACAGGCCCTAGGGCTGCGGGACAGCTGGCCCAAGGCCCCATGGAGTTGGGACAGCCCTCACCTGCTGGGGAGGTCCCATTGTGTGGCTCTGATCCCAAAAGGTGTTGCTGGAGGTTGTCACCGGTGGAGGGCAGAGGCTGAGAGAGAGGAGGAAGGACCCAACTCTGGAGACCAGCTTTATCATACCCCCAGAAGCAGTGTGGGGGTCCCCATGCTGGGCTGCTGGTCACAGCTTCACCCAGCAACAGGCTGGCACCCAGCAAGAGATCTGGGCAGAATTTGGCTCGAGGCCTTTTATTATCCTCTCAGGTGACACAGGACATGATGGAGATGCTCTGTGACGCCAACCACAGCCTCCAGCTCCACTCAAAAAGGTCAGCTATGCTTTGGGGAACAACCAGGGTGCCCCCAGGAGCATCTCCCTGCTGAGTCCTGGCAGCAAGTAGGTGTTTGGTGCAGGATACTCAACTCCAGCAGCTCCTCCTTTGCTAGGAGGGGGCATGGAAAGGGATGGGGTTCCATCTCCAGCCTGAGCCAGCATAGGGAAGCAGCACAGGAGAGCAGGGGGTGGTGCCTACCCTGGCATTCTCGATGAGGATGCTGGTGCTCTGCCCATTGGTGCCCTCGGTGCTCTGGCCGCTGCCGGCGCTGCGGATGCTGCCAATGCTGCCCTCACTGCCCACGCTGTTCCTGTCTCCTGCTGCTTGGGGCAAGCAGGGAGCCCGTCAGCAACTCCACGGGATTGGGGGTGACACAGGGCACAGAGGTCCCCAACAAGGACCCAGCAGTGTGCCAACACACTGATGCCACTGGTCTCCCACAAGATCCCTCCAGCCACAGACAATGCATCAGTTACCTCCCACCTCCCAGCATGCACAACACAGACAGGGTGACCTGGACTGGCAAGGGACACACAGAGGGCTGAGATAAAGGGAGAGAATAGGCTGCTCTAAGGGCTCCCCAAAATTTGCTTTTTGTGCATCTGCTCCCTCTCATCTGGCTGCTTCCCCATGGAGAGGTGGAAGGAGAGTCTCCCGCTGTGCCCCTGCCCAGGCAGGGCTGGGAACAGGGGAAGGTCCCCAGCCCCTCTCCCTCCCCAGGTACTGCCCTGACCTGAGCTGTCAGGGCCTGGGGCCGTCCGGGTTAGGGTGAGGTGACCAAAGGCCGCTGGGCCGCTCGGGGTTGCCGGGTGTGGACACTCGTCGGGGAGGTGCTGCAGCCCCCCAGGGGAGGCTGGGAGAGCCCCAGGGGGACCCTGGCGCTGCTGCACGGGTGCCACACGGGGGACAACCATGCCTGCATTCAAAGACAAAACACACGTGGTCAGAGCTCATGCAGGAGGCAGGGATGGGGGGTAGAGCTGAGCCACAACCCTCAAAGTAATATCCCAACCATACTGACACCCCCTGTGTCCTTCCCTTCCCACCTAGCTAGCCAGGGCTGCAGGGCCTGTCTGACAGGAGGTGTTGGGAAGTCTGGGAAGGTTTCACACAGGGGACTGTCCCCAGCATGCCCAGGATGGCCACTGACCTGTCCGCTTGCTGATGACTTCAGCAATGGAGGGGGGGAAGTACCCAACCCGGTCGGTGCCTTTCTGAGCGTCGTGGATGTGCCCCTTCCATCGGCCATCTGGATGCTGCTCCAGGACCTGTCAGGGACAAGATGGATGGGGCTGGTACACAGGGCCATGGTGAGGCAAGGGGGATGCAGGGCAGAGAGCAGCCTCACCGTGATGACGTCTCCTGCTCGGACATTGAGAGCAGTTGGGTCATGGAGGTTCCAAAAATCCTTCAAAGCTCGGACCTTCAGGATTCCTGATGCCTCTGAAGGCAAGGGACAGAGGAAGAAAGAAGGCACCAGAGCGTAGGGAGGAAAGAGAGGAGTCCAGGGAGGGTGGAAGAAGAAAGCAAAAGCGAGCAGAGGAGAGAAGAAAACATTAATAGTGCAGAAAGGAATTCAATCCCCAGACACTGCCTCACATATAGGATGGGGGCACATGTGAGAGGAGACTGGGATGCTGGCACTGATTTAGGCTGTTCAGGAGCACTGGGAGCCCAGGCAGGTCTCAGGGGGAAGAAACCCCTCACCTCTCAACAGCTGCTTGATGTCCTTGCTGGCATGTGAGGTGGTGAACTGGTTGACGATGTCCAGTGCTGTCTGGTTGTAGGTGTTCCTGATGTTCACGTCAACACCACCCTGCCCAGGAGGAGACATGGTCAAGGCCAGATCCTTCCCTGCCACCAGACTCAAGGGAGGCAAGAGACCAAGGGGGAAAGGGTGCTGGGTGACCCCCAGGGCTGTCTCCCCCCCAGCCCTGTCCCCACCACGCTCACCTCCAGCAGGAGCCGCACCACCTCTGTTTTGCCGTAGAGCGCGGCCTCGTGAAGGGCTGTGCCTGTCTTTGTCTGCTTGTTGATCTCGATCCCAGCTTTCAGCAGCTGCCTGGTAGGAAGGAGGGAGAGGCATGAACAGCAGGACATGAACATCAGGGCCAGGCACTTGGCTGCTTTACAATGGGAAGGGGACAACAGCTTGCACTTGCTTTGGGGATGAGGGGCTGAAGCTTGCAGGTGTGTTTGGGAGGAAGCAGGACTGAAGCCATGATGGGTTTTTCCAGCATGAAGCAGGGAGTTACCTGATGATCTCCTTGTGCCCATTCTTGGCTGCCAGGTGCAATGGAGTGGTGTAGTTGGGGTCAGTGGCATCCTTGGATTGTCCCTCCAGCAGAGCGACACACAGATGGCTGTTCAGCAGCAGCTGGGCCACCTGCATGAGACACTGGTAAGCAATGAGGTGCAGGCACCCCCACCTGCATCCTCCCAGTGAAGGGCTCATCCTTGGGGCCAGCCCACCACTCCCCATCCTGCCACTCCCAGGCTTGGCTTGGCTGGAGCTGGACAGTGCTTGGCATGGCCACACTGTCGAGAGGTTCTGTAAAAGGTCACAACAGCCAGAAACAGTTTTCCCATAATCAGGCTTTTCAGACCAAGCCCTAAAAACCTTCAGTCTCTCCAGCCCAGAGCGACTCTCAGCATCTCAGGGCAACCCAGAGGCACAGAGGAGTTATTTTTACTGCCCTGTTTATAGCTGCAGACATTATAGATACTCCAAAAATGGAAATATCCCCCTGATCCCCTCCCAGTGGGGGACAGAACAGTCTGGCTGGCCATGCTCCAGCCCAATCCAGTGGTGCTGGCTGGGCCAGGGTCTCCTAGAGCACAGTGTGGCCCGGTCCCCAAGAACTGTGCTGGGGACCTGGAGCAGGGCTAGATGCTCAGAGCTTACTGGGATTAGCCAGCTTGCCCTGTCCATGCTTAACTGTGAGCAAAGCTGGGGTGGGTGGGGAAAGGCTCTGGAGAAACGAGAACAACAACTCCTGGCTTCACTCCCAGTCTGACACTGCCGTGCTGTGAGGTCAGGGGCAAAACTCACAGCTCCCAGGTTCAGGATCCGGCTGTGTCTGGCCACGGGAGAAGGCAGGAGCTGCCTGCCAGGCTCTGCGTCTCATGGTGGAGGGAGAGCAGTTGTGGCCAGACCCTGCACTTTGCTCCTGGCAGAGTCAGTGGGCTCCAGAGCTGCCTCTGGAGAAGCCCTTGGTGCAGAGCAGAGCCCACAGCACCCACCTTCAGCCGCCCAAACTCGCAGGCCAAGTCCAGCGGGGTTTTCTTCGCCTTGTTGATGAGGCACGGGTTGGACTGGTGCTGCAGCAGCATCTCCGACTGCAGGGGAGCAACATGGTGAGGGGCTCAGCATCACCCTGCAGCCTCCCTCCCAGCTGGCACAGCGGGGTTTGTCCCCTCCCAGTACCCAGAGAGCCCCAGGAGGGCAGACGGGCGGCTCTGGGCTCTCACTTACCACCTCGTAGTGGCCATACTGTGCCGAGAGGTGCAGCGGGATCTGCCCGTCCAGCGAGGCCATGTTGACAGAGGCGGCGGCACGGAGCAGCACCCGCACGGGCTCCACACGGCCCTGCCACGCTGCGTAGTGCAGGGGCCGCATCCCTGTGGGCAGCGGGGCTCAGCAGGGCTGGACACGGCCCCTGGCCTGGCACAGGGGGCTGAGCTGGCAGCCACGGGGGCTGTGCCAGAGGGTCACCCCTTACCGTTGCTGTCCTTGATGTCCACGGTGGCCTGTGCCTCCAGCAGCAGCGAGATGAGGTCCAGGCTGCCGCCCAGGGCTGCGTGGTGCAGTGCTGAGAACCTGTGGTACAAGAGAGGGCTCAGCCTGGCCCTCAGCCCCACTGTGCTGTCCCCACAGTGTCCCCATATGAGGACATGGGATGAGGGCTGGGATTGTCACTGACTGTTCACAGCTACGTGCTCCCCGATTCCCCACTCCCAGTGCCTCAAATTCCCATAGCAAAACACTGATAAATCCCTCCAAGCTGTCTGTGTCCCAGGGCTCAGTGATGGATGCAGGCACACTGTGTACCTTGGGAAACCCTAGGGAGAGGAGTTCCTCACTCCATGCCCTCTGTTGGGGAAAACAGGCAGGATAGAGAGAGATGCATCTCCCCTCTCCACAGAGCAGCCAGGCAGCCCCAACGCTGCTCACAGCATCTGGCAAACACATCAGCCCCGTGACCACTTCTGCCCCCTCTTCCAGCTGCCCCCTCCCCATGCCAGCAGGGCTGCCAGGAGCCCATGGCAGAGCGTGGGAGGCCCTCGGTAATGAAAGAGCCCAGTGTGTTGGGGCTGTGAAAGGGGCTTGTCTGCCTGGCACTCCCCCTGAGCTGTCACGTGAAGGGCCAAGGCCAAGCAAGGGGTCCCTGTGCCACCGGGGATTAGCCTGTGAGCCACTCCAACGGACATGGGGGGCTCCTGACAGCACCAGCCTGGGGCTCTGATGGGCTCTGCAGTGTCCAAACCCAATGCCGGGGATGCCGCTCATCCAGCATGGATCTCCTCATGATCTGCAGTCCCAGAGTATCCCCAAATCCCTGTGCAAGTCTCAACATTGCAGGAGGGACACTAACCCCAGCAGAGAAGGCTGCTCTTTCCTCCAGTACACCCACCATGTCCCTGAGCCACAGCAAAACCTCTACCTCAAAGTGTGAATGTAGGGGGGGTACAAAATCCCCCTGACCCAATCCTGTGGGGTCCCACTCTGCCCTGGGGTGGCTGCACAAACACAAGCTCACCAACTCATCCTCCCTGAATCAAGGTGATCCCAAGGACACCACCAGCACCATGGCTCTCCCAGGACACACACTACCATCCCCATGCTTGTGTCCCACTTCCTACTCATCCTCTTCCTGTAACCCAGCAAAATCCAACACCCTGCCTGTGTCCCTCAGGCAGCACAGTTCCCACCATCAGCCCTCCTGGAACTGCCCAAGCACAAACCCTGGGCCCTATCAGAATCAGATCATTGCTTCTATTATTAAATTCTTTTTCTATTAAGCTCCATCTGTACAGTATTATTTTAAGACAGAGCCATCCTGCACGTTCCCAACCCCCCGCTGGCCTGTTAGGACTCATCATGGACACCTCTTCCTACAGAGCCCTCCAAAAGAAAACATGTAGAAATTAGGTACAACAACAGCACATAAAAACAATGCTAATGACTGACAGGTCAGAGTTAATTCAATAAGAATAATGCACTTATTTATTTTATGGGCCTTTGTGGTTTCTTTAACTCTCAGTACCCAGCTTATTAAGTACTTGGATTTTGGAAGTGATGAACTACACAAATATGCTGTGGTCACTTGGCAACCTCATATTTTCTTTCTCTAACTCCCCCTAAAACAATGGGATTTTGCTTTTGGGATATTAAACAGAGGCACGAGCACGTGCAGGCGCTGAGGCTGGCTAAGTGCTCCTCTGAGCTTCAACCAGGGGGACACGGGGCACTGGCTGGACACACTGCCATCTCTATTCAACCCCATCCCTACAGAGGGGCACATAGAAGGGATTTATGAAGGGTTTCCAGGAGGGATTGAGCACAGCCCTCAGTTTAGATCCAGGCAGACATTGGCTCTGCCTGTGCAAGGCTTGCCCTGGCTCTGGAATGTTGATGTGTCCTCCAGCTCCCCTGGAAAGCTGTATGATACCCTGAGCTGCAGGACTGACTGGATACTGGGGAGAGGAGCCCTTCCCAGGCTGGCAGCAGCACCCAGCACCCTCCAGAGGAGCACTCACCCGTCTGCATCCTGGTAGTTCACGTTCAGGCGCTTGGCAGATCCCAGGAGCTCTGCAGAGACAAGAGGTGAAGGTCAGGGCAGGAGGCAGAGCCTGCAGGCCCCCAGATGAACCCCACACCCACCTCCCAGCGCGCAGAACAGCGCCTGGCCCATCCCGGGGGTCTCCTCTCCTCTCCTCTCCTCTGCCTCCACTTCACCTCCACGAACCCTCAGTGGGCTGACCCAGCTCGAGCTTAGCACTTTCCTCCCTCCATCTCTCCTGCCCCATCCATGTGTGCCCCCGGGATGGGTCGGACCCCACAGCTCCTGCCACGCTGGCTTGCAGAATAGCGAGTGCTTCCCTCCCTTTTATAGGCACTGACACCCCAAAACTGCTGAGTGGGGCCATTTTGCCCCTGTGCCCACCACTGCCACTGAGGCTTGGCCCACAGACCACATGGTTGGCATTTTTATGGCCAGGGCAGAGGCTGAAGCTTTCAGCTGTGAATACAAGGATTGTGCTACCTTGGATATCCCCATCCCCCTGTCCAGCCCTCCCTCTCCTTCAGGGACCCAAGGATTGTGCCACCTTGGATATCCCTATCCCCCTGCCCATCCCTCCCTCCCCTTTGGGGACCACTGGGCAGCAGAGGATGCTCAGTGCACCCTCACATGTACCCCCAGTGCACCCCCCCAGCTCCCTGCTCCTTCCCACAATTAATTCGAATGGATTCCTTCCTCCCACACAGAGAGGACATTTTCTTCTACACCGAGGGGTTGAGAGAGGATTAACATCTCTGGAATTCACCCGCCAAGTCAAAAGGGACAGAAAGGGGAAGGTATGTGGGGGGCCAAGAAATACCACTGCTCCTCCTCTGCCCTTCCAGGCAGCCCCATTGCTGAGCCAGGCAGGATTAAATGCTTTGAATGGCTTCTGTGCTTTTTCATACAGAAAATCAAAGTCCGAGTGCCAGACTCTGAGCCTGGGGTAAAACAGCTACTCAAACCCCACTCTGCTGTGGTGGGGTCTTGGGGAAGGAGCCCTCTTCCTCACAGGCAGGTAGATCTCCAGGGCTGAAGATCCCTCTCCTTTTCTTTCTGCTCCTCCTCAATTCTCTGCTCTTCTCCCTCTCTCCCAAGGTCTCTGCCCACCTTGCATGGCAGATCCCATATAAAGCCATACTGGGCTGTGTGACCTCTCTGCTGGAAAAGAAGAGCTGAAGAGGGGCTGGCTCATTCATCATGCAAATGGATAATTAAAGGAAACCAAGGACCGGGCTGTTCATTACTGCAATTTACACTGTTTTGTAAACAGCCTAATTAACACAAAATGGGCTTCGAGTGGCTGCTGGTGAAGCACTCATGACTCCTTGCCACAGCTGAGGGGATCAGGGCAGGATCACCCTAATTACCTCTTCCAGGGACTGTTTGTCTTTGAGCCTCAGCCACCAATCCAACAGCCTTTCCCAAAGGAACTGGCTCCCAAAGCCATCACTCAGCAGAGCTCCCACTTCCCCCTCCCACAGCCAAGAACCCAGGATCCAGGGTCTTCATCAAGGACAAGTCACTTCCCTTCAGATCAGCAGCCAGGAAAAAATAACATTTCACTTGTAAATTGGCCACTTCTGATCTGAATCCTGAAGAACTATAACCACTGAGATTACTCCCACCATCTGCAGCTGGAAAATACCACTGGAAAAGGGTCAGGAAGGGGAGGAGGAGGAAGAGGGGTCCTTACTCAGGGCAGGAGAGGGAGACCCTCAATGATGACCACTGGGAATGCAATGCTGGGAAAAGAAAGAGGCTGGACGGAGATGCCCAATGAGCACCAGCATCTCCAAAAGAGGCAGAAACATTCCAGAGCCCCTGGGGGCTGGTCCCGGAGTTGAGCAATGCTCACTATTTGAAGAAGGAGAGTTCACCCCAAAATCCCATCCCTAACCCCACCTTTGAGGGGACTGAGCTGGCCAGTGGGATCCAGTAAGAAGGGCTGGGATGTCCCAGGACATGGTGGGTGTCCCTGCCTGCTTCCAGCCAGCTGTCAGCATTCACATCTCCCTGAGCAATATTCCTCAGATCTGTTCCCTGCTCCAACAGCCCAGCCAGGTCAAGACACAGGGCAGGACCACACGGACATGGTGTAGGGGGCTGAGAAAGCAGCAGGTCACAAATAGCAGAGCCAGGAGCAGCATTCTCTTTGGGGGTCTTCCTAAATGCTTGGATCCACCTGGGGCAGGAAAGGAAGGAGTTCATCCCTGGTTTACAGCTGGGTAAATCCCTGCTTGGAGAGATGGAGGCTTTGCAGCAAGGCTGGAAGGTGAAGTGTGGGTGGAAAGTGGATACCCCAGCACAAAGGCATAGGAAAGGAGATGAATGGAGGGATGGAGGGGAAGCAGAACACAGCCAGGCAGCTGGGACCCCTCCATCAGTACCATCCTGCTGCCAGTCTCAAACTCCAGGGACCTGGTGACAGGAGAGCAGCTGATGGGACATTTTCCTGCATCCCCCTTCCTCATTTCATCCATGGGCTCTTGTTGATCAATTCCTAGGTTTTCCCCACATTTCTTCAGCCCCTTCTCTCCCCACTGGTGCCGAGCCTACCCATCCTTTTCCACGCGGATGCTCTGGAGCACAGCAGAGGCTGGGCCAAGCTGTTCCCAACCCCACAGCCCTCCCAGACTGGCCTGTTCAGCTTTGGCCAGCGGGCTGCAGAGCTGGGCAGGGAAAGGGCTGCAGGGTTAATCCAGCCACAGCACTGGGATGGTGTGGCCAGCTCCTTCCCAGCCACATCATCACCCTCGCTGAGTTTGCACTGGGGTGGAGGCACTCTCAGCGAGCCCCATTCCCCACCAGGAGCACACTCATATTCTGGGAAAATAAACCCAGAACACGGACTCGGCGCTGAAATACAAAACACCCTGAAGGGATTATTTCTTTATTTCCAGGGAAAACCCATCTGGGTGCACCCCAAGGGTTAACTCCAGCCGTGGGTTCCCCTCCTGCGAGGGTCCCGCCCGCTCCCGGCCCGCGCTCCCCGGCGCTGCCGGGACGGGACGAGGGAACAGCGGAGGGCCGGGCCTGAGCGAGGCCTCGAGGGAGCCAGCGAGCTTCTGTGCGGCGTCTGGCTGCCAAGCGGCAGCGGGAAGCACCTCCGGAACGCTCCGGCAAATTGCTTACAAATGTCGGGCCGGCCGCCGGCCGTGGCGAAGGCAGCGCGGCCGCCCAGCACCACACGGCGCCGGGACCCTCATCTCTGGCTGCGGCCCTTGGCCTTTGGATCTCCACAGCCCTGCACAGCCATTCCCAAGCAGCCGCCTTGCCTGTGCCTGTTTCATTCAGTTCACTGCCATGGCGGGGATGCCAGACTGGGCTGGGCTCCTGGTGGGGTGCGGGGGGCAGCCGGGGAGCGGCCGGCCGGGTCGGGCACCTCAGCCGCTGGCCTGGCAGCCGGCCCGGCACAAAGCCGTATTTACCCCCCGAGGCACTCGGCTGGCGCCGCCTGTGCCGGCTGCGTGGAGCCAGGCGTGCCCTCGCCCGGCCCAGCACCCCTGTGCCAGCACACCGGGCACCCTGAGTCAGCCCCTGCCCTCCATGGAGAGCTCGTTCCTGCAGGGACACCCCTGAGCTTCACTGCCGGCTCCTGCAGACCGACACGATCCCTCTGAAGCGCTCCTTGGAAGCAGCGACACGTGCTCGCCTGGGTTTGGCTGCGGAAGGAAATGCCCAAATATCCCGTGGAGTCCTGCCATTTGGAGACTCCTGCCCTGGCTCTCACACGGGAGTCAAGCTCTAGAAAGTTCTGTTGTTTTTTTTTTTTTTTTGCTGTGAGCCCCTGCCGGTTTTGTCTACCCAGGGCAGCCACAGCAGAGCTCCACCACTTGCAAGGCTTTTTTGCTGTGAAGGACAACCCAGAGATCTGTAACTGGAGATCCACCTCCTTGCTGGAGATACCTGGAAAAACACTGCTTTCTGCTGGTCCTGTGTCACAGCCTCTCATCTCATCCCCTCGTCCTGGGAAATGACATCCCCACAAGGCTGGCTGCAAGTACCCCTGTGCCATGACCCTCCTTGTGCTGCACATTTGAGCTTCCCAGTGTCATGAACATCCCTGTGCTGCCAGCCACATCAACCCTGAGTGTCCCTGTACCATGAGCATCCCTGAACATCCAGTCCTGAGCACCCCTACACTACCTGCTACATGCAGGAAAGCCCTGCAAGGGTACTGCAGGACCACCATTCTGCTTCCCTGGGCAGTGGGAGAGGGACAGCGTGCATTGAACGCACCACATGCACGCATTTACCCTCTTGGGAAAATGAAATCCACCTGGGGACTGTCACCACTAAGCCAGTAAACCACCTGGAGGAGCTAATCAGCTGCTATTCCACAGAGCACCAGCCGTCTCTGATGGTGGTGGCAGCCTCTGGAGGTGGAGGTGACAGCTTCACCCAACCTGCCCTGTGATGGCCTGGGGTGGCCCTGCCTTGGCATATGGTGAGCTCGTGCCAGGGCTCAGGACAGACTCACTGTCTTGGCCAAAATCAAGACCCAAAGAGGTGATGTCCATCCCTCTTCCGCAGGATTCACCCTTCCCTGTCGCCTCTCTGTCCACAGGCACGTCCGCTGTGGCCACCCACACCCGGCTCCTCCCGGCCAACTGGCTGCTTCAGGAGCAGTTTCCCAATAGGTTCAGAAGATTCACCCACGTTGATAGGGAAGGAGTTCAGCCACAGAGACGTTAAGAAACTCAACCAAAGCTGCCCAGCCAGCTCAGAACAGAGGCTGGGTGAGAGCCAAGGGCTCCTGACCCCAGTTCTCTACTGCAGCTACCAGCTGCACCCCAAACTCTGAGCTCAGTGCTGTGCCCAGCTCCCCAGACAGGGGCTCCCCTAATGCACAATGGTGATGGTCAGTGAATTTGGCTGCTGAGGTGCTGCTGCCTGGGATACCTGGCTGAGCACCCATCCCTGTGCCCAAATGCCACGGTTGTCCAAATGCCAGGGATGCCTTCCTGCCCACAAAGAGCTTGTGCTGGGTTTGAGGCTCTGCAGCATCACTGAGGATGGGGTCCCCACCAACGCTGACAAACAGGTCCCATGCCAAGGCACTGTGAGGTTGGTGTGGCTGGGGCAAAGCCACTGGGTTAACTGGCAGGGATGGGGAGGCTGCAATCAAGGAGGTGGATTCCCATCAGCAGAGAGCAAATGGCAGTGACATGAGAGCAGCTGGGAGCCCCTTACTGTCCCTACAACATTTGGCAACTTCTCAAGAGTAATTGGCATTTTCATCCCTTGAGAAACTTACCAAACCCTGGACCAGACCAGACCACCTGCTCTGACACTGCACAGGCTGCAGGATGGCTGTCACACCACTTCCCGCTCCTGGTTTCAGCAGCCTAAAATAACCCCAGCAGGTGCAATAACCTTCCAGGAGGTGAGCTTTGGGCAGTTCCTCACAGCATCCTGAGGCTGGATACAGCACCCCTGTGCTGTGAGTATCCCTGCACCTAATGCTTATTTCTAACCTCAACACAAGTCACCCTTTACCCCTGGCTGAAGCCCCAATTCTTAGGGCTTACAGCCACGCAGAGCCCAAGCTGTTCCTGTCACCAACTTGTCTTTGCTGATGGCATGTCTGAGTCTCCTCTGGCAGCTTGGCTTCCTTCCTCATCTCCTTCTTTAAGCAATACTGTCCTGCAACATGTTCAGATACAACGGTGGATGATGGTGAAGGCAGGTGATGGCAAAGGCAGAGGAGTCTGACTGGTCCAAGGAGCTGCCTTCCACCCTGGGCTGGGCTGGAAGCCCACCACAGGCAAAGAGGCATAGGGCAACAGGACCATGGAGTCAACTGGGAGCCTTTTTCCTTCTTTGGAAAAGGCTGGGAATATTTTTTCCAGAGGAAATCAAAATGTTAAGGTTTTTTAGAGGCTGGCAGTAGGTGAGACATTGGGCAGCATCCCCATACAGCACAGACATTGATCACTTACCCCCAGCCCAGCCACTCCAGGACCCCCATCCAAACCCCCAATTCCCCCCTGCTGCTTCCCCTCACAAGCAAAGCAGGAAAAAACAGGCAGTTTGTTCAAAGTGAAGGCTCCCAGAACAATGAAAGGAAAAGCAGAATCGGAAACCCTGTCTCCATCCACACAGCTGGGAAGAAGGTGCAGCTCTCAGCTCTCGACCCCAAGGTTCGATGGCCACAGGGGACAGAGGGGACAAACGTCAAGCAGGAAAAAGAGCATCACAGGAATCCTTTGGGGCTGAATTCACCCCTTACAAAAGCCAAACACATGCTCTTGCTCTGAGTTTCAGGCCCCCAGAAGGATTTCAGCTGGGGTGAGGTGAATGGTGCTTGCTCCCCTTCTCCACAATAATTTGTCGGTTTGTAGTGGTTGCCTACCCCAAAGTGATGCAGCCCAGCCCAGCGCCCCTGGCCAGGAGAAGTGGTAACACCCCTTCTCCACAGACCCAAAATTGCATCCCCCAGCCCCATCCATCCAGGATGGAAACAGCTGGGAAAGGCTTCGGGTGGGGGAAGGCAGGCGGCTCCTTCAGAGATATACAAGGGCTCCTTTCCCAGCTGGCCAGGGAAACGCGTTACCGGGAGGTGAAGTCACCGTCCCTGCTGGGACCTGGCTATTCCGCTCTCCAGGATATGAACTCAGAGGAGCTGTATTTGCCCAGGGAAGAGGTGGAGCCTTTTCCATTTCCCCCATCCTTCCGAAAGGACAGGATGCCTCCTGAGCGGGAAGAGATGGGCTGATAGCAGTGGGGGCCAACAGCCAAGTGTGAGCACTGCCTGAACCTGCAGCATGCACCCCGTGGGGACAAGGGCCACCCCTGGGCTGTGGGACACAGCAGAGAATCAGCTCCAGCATTAACAATGCACCTTAGCTCATGTCCAGCTATTCTCTGGAAGCCAAGGAACGGCTATCCCAGAGACCCTGGCAAAGGGGCTGCACCTACAGACACTCTCAGTGTTTGTCATTAATGCCATACCCAGCAAATGGTGCATTAAAATAATCCGTAGTGGATGTGCTACAGATTGACAAGGGCAGAAATAACACAAAAAGGACTTAGAGAGATTAGGAGAACAAACCCAAGCAGATTCAACCTGGGAAAAATGCAGATTGCGGCATCTGGGGAGAAATAATCCAACCAGCAGCAGGTCAATGGGAGGAAGAAAGGGGGGAAGCAGGATGTGGGGGGACGGTGAGAGGAGCAGCGTGAGCATGGGCACAGAGGGAGCTGCTGGTCAGGAAAGCAACCTTGGCAGCCCTGCACGGGGGGATGCTGCTTCCCAGGGTACCATCTCCCACCGTGTATTCAGTTGCTTCCTGGGGTACCATTGTCCATCACGTACCCAGGACTGTCTGTGAACATGAGAGAGGCTCACAGGGGACAAGAGAGGTGAGCGACAGGAGCCAGCAGTGAAGGGCTGGCCTTGCACAGGAAGATTAGGGCAGGTCAGTAAGTCTGGATTAGCTGAGCAACAGTTAATTAGGGAGGGCGGGCAGGGACGCAGCAACCCAGCAACCCACCTACACCTGGAGGGGTTTGACGCTCCAGAGCAGCACGTACCTATTTATTTTATGGCTCTAACAATGAGCCCCAGATAAAAATTAGAGCAGCCAACAGTGGCCAGAAAAACCCTGTGGGCTCAAGGGAGTGAAACAAGGATCCAGACCCTACATCGTAGCTTGGAGGTTACAGCAACCGTGCAGCTCCCAGAGGAAGCAGGGCAAGGCTGAGGCTAGAGGACTGGGCTGCCACAGCCCTATGGCACCATGTTGCCATCAGTGCCAGCCCCATGCCTGCACATGGCAACTTGGCACCCAGGAGCTGCTCCAGCCGGTGGAGCCAGTACTCAAAGCACACAGCGATGCGGAGGCTGGAAATCCTGTGACATCCTCCTCCTTTGGCCCCAGGGAAGCTGCCGTGCACCTGGAGCAGGCACTGCCAGGGCGGACAGAATGGCTGTCCCCACCCTGGCTGTGCTAATCTGGGCAAGGCACACGCAGGATGGGAGGAGAGGCAGCGGGAGGTGAAGCTGTTCGCTCGAGGTCACCCAGAAGGTCGATGGTTCAAGTGCCGCCACTCCTTCCTGAGGCCACGACATGGCTGGGAACTGAATTTTACTCCAAACTCCCCCCTCTCGCCAGCAGCCCGTGGGCAATCAGCTGTCAGCAGCCCTGGACTAACCTCAGACAGCTGCTGGCGGCCAGAGTTCGGAGTCACAGTTAAAAATACCTTGCGGATGCCTTTCCTCAACTCTGACCCCGCGAGCGGGTGCTGCTGCCAGCCCCGCTTGGGGACATGCCGGCAGGGTCCCCCAGACAGTCACAGCCTGGGCTGTGCAGGACATAGCAGCTGCTGCCTGGGGACTGGGTTTTCCTAAAACGCAAGGATTTCCACTTCTTGGGGGGCTGCTGACTATATTCTCTCTTACCAAACTGAAAGGCTCAGCTTCCTAAAGCTTCCTTCCAGCAAGCGATCCCTGCACTGTCTGGCTCCCTCTGAACTGCAGCCTGGATCTCAGCAGCTTCAGCAAAACGTCTCCTTTCCTCCAGGACAAAGCCAAAACGTGGCCTCTGGTTCGTGCCTGTCTCAAGGGATGCTGGATGGGTGACTGCTCCTGCAGATTCCGTGGTGCTGCAGCCATTTGTGGCATCTGCATTGGGAAAGAGTGTAAGGATCTCACTCAGCAGTGGCTGCTCAGCTCCCAAGCCATGATAGACAGGAAGGATCCCTCTCCAAATTCCTTCTCCAGTAAGGGGGCATAGGGCACCTTGCTGTTTTCATTCCCTGTGCAAAGGTCACCTAACAAAACACATGAGAACTGACTGGCTGCTCCATGCTGCTGGCAAGTGGGCATGGGAGAGGAATGGGTCCATCCCCAGCAGGCACAGGCCAAGCTCTCTCCAGCCTAGGACAAGCAGCCTGAGAGAGGTGGTCCCATTGCCACTCTCTCCTTTCCCTCCCAAGACAGGGAAAGGTGTTGTCCATTCCCAGAGTGAGTGGTCTTTCCCAGATGGATCAGACCCTCCAACTGCCCAGCTGGGTTTCTGGATGGACAATGCCAAAGTAGGAGAAGTCATTGCCAAAATCTTGCCCATTGTCTTAGCTGAATTGGGATATTTTCATGCAGCTGTGGCAGTGAAGGATTTGCCTGGGATCCTGGTGTACAACAGGGTTCCATATGCAGTGGACAGGAGAGGAACATGACAGCTACATGACCAGGATGTCCTGTACCACCCTGCATGTCCCCACAGGGAAGCAGCAATCACTTAGCAGCTGGTGACAGTCTGTGTCCTGAGGAGAGGCATCACCCTGTCCTGGAAGCAGGAACCCGCCCCAGGACCCCACACCCACCTTCCCATCCCTTCGGGGCCCTTGGTGACTGCTGAGTTATTCTGGGCACTGCGTTCCTGACCCCTTCCCCTCGTCCCAGCTGCTCCAGGGCCGGCAGGGAGTGCAGCAGGTTCCTCCCATTGCCCAGCCCGGACGCCAGGGTCGGGCAGCAGCTGCTTGGGGACCAGCTGGGGACAAAGGCAACATGGAGCAGCCCCATCCCCCCATATACCTTGGAAGGAACAAGGGCTGAGTTACAGCAAGGTCAAGGCATTACAATACAACTCCAGTAGAAAAGAAGGAACTGGATCTGAGGACCCCCAGTCCATGGGCTGAGCTCTGTCAGCAGCTCCCCATAAAAGGATCAGGAAGGGGTTTGGGGGCAGCACATCAACACTTCCCACCCCCCAAAGAAAAGGCCCACCTCAGCACCAAAGGTAAACAGAGGCAGAGGCAACATCCTTGGCTTCTTGTCAAACCAATGTCATGCCCAGCCTCCTGCAGGGACCCCTCTGCCAGGTCAGCCCCTCCATCCCAGCACTGCCTGGGTGCTCCCCACACCCCATCCCGACAGAGAGGTGGTGGGACACAAGCCAAGGCCTGCCCGCTCCCTGGACCCCTGCCTGGAACCCGATCTGTTTAAACCCGATCTGTTTACGCCTTCCCAGCGCGGCGGGTGCGTGTCGGGAACGGCCCCGGCAAGCCCGACTTGGCGGCGCAGGCAGGACGTGGGAGCGAGCCCTGGAACCCCCACCTGCTGCCCCGCAGCATCCCGGGGGGTGCAGGGAGAAAGTGGGGGAGAAGCGGGACCCTCTACCTCCATCTGCTCCTTTTTGTAGGAAAAGGCACCACTTCTTGCTCTGTGCTACCCCTCCTGTGGCATCCAATGCCCCCATCCTGGCCATGAGACCATGGCGGGTTGCTCCACTCCCAGGCCTGGCAGAGAACGGCTTTCTGAGCAGTGGCAACCCTTCTGGGAAAGCACTGGGAGAGCCAACCAGCCCTGGAAGCCTCATGTCCCTTCCTGGAAAACAAGGTACTGGTTTTGCAAGCACATGGCCAGCAACACGTGTGGGCGCAGGGGGCTGATAGCCACATGCTGGTTCCTGTCCCAGGCTCTGGGCTGTGCCCCACTGGGGCTGAGAAGAGGCACTCACCCGCACTGCTCCTGATCCAGGACCACTCACCTGGTGTGAATTCAGTCCCACAAAGTCACAGGCATTTGGAGCAGGCTACAGTGGGACAGAGTAGAGCCATGACTTTGGGGACTCAGAGCTGGACACCTGCACAGCCACACCAGGTTTGGGGTGAAAGGAACAGAGAAGCAGCTCCAGGATATCCAGTGCTGCTAAATATAACCAGTGGGACAGATGCTCCAAGACAGGGAGTTGCCTGCGCCTCAACACTGTTGAAGAGGAAACTGAGGACTCTCCCAGTGCTTAAGTAGCTCTTGAGGTTTGGAGACACAGAGCAGGGTCAGAGGCAGCACCTCATTCTGTGCAGGAGCCTCCTTCCCTCTAAGGAGGAGCGTCTCCCTTCTTTTTAAGCCAGCAGGATTAGCAGGTACTGGTTCAGGGAAGCCAGAAAGGCTCATGCAGCCCTTCCCATCTGTGTCAGCCCCACAAAACCAAACCAGAGCTGCTTCAGACCAACCAGAGCAGCCTGGGTTGAAGCCCAAAGCAATCCCTGGGCCACGGCTGTGCTGGACCCCACACTGCTGGCCAGACTCACCATGTCCCCATGTCCCCCGCGTAGGCAATGATTAGCCACCAGGGAGGACTCTGGCCCCCTTTGGAGGCCACTGAGGCAAGTAGTTTTCACGTGGCCTTGCCATGCTGGGGACACATCCCAGGTTCCTGAGGGGCTGCACAGGCTGTGACTTGGGTGTCCTGCCCAGGGAGACAGGACATCCATGGAAGGGGAAGGTCAATGGGGTCCCAGTCTCCATACTGCTATTCGCACCCAGTTTAGCTCCAGCTGGAAACCCCCTTCAGGCTTATCCACACCTGTCCTGGCAAAGAAACAAGACAATGCCTCACAAGGGGCTGCTGGACTGGGAGACTCAGGCAGGCAGCCCTTGGGATAGATGTTCCATGGGGGAAAGAGGCACCTGCAGAGTGGGCGGCAGAGCCTGAGCCAACCTTGCTGCTAGGGACACCTCGGTGACAAGCACCAGATGCCCTTGCCATGCTTGCCAACTCCCTTCCAGGCAGACAGGGCCTTACACAACCAGCCATGCCCAGCATTACGAAATCCCAGGAGTTTTCACCCCTCCCAGCACAGCCACCCACCTGGGGTGGCCAAGCCAGACCCAGCTGCTGGGACAGCACCGGGGAGGATGGGGCAGGGGTCTGGGCATGGCATCAGTGCCGGGGGCCACGTGCTCCCTGCGCAGCCTTGGCTGGGCCCGCGGGGAGCGGCGCTGGCAGCACTTGGCGGAAGCACAGCCGGACGTGTTGCACCAGGCCTGGGATGCTGCGGGAGCCGCAGACCTGCCTCACTCACGCAGGTTCTCCCTGCTCCCTTATCTTGCCATCGCAGCCCTGCTCGCTTGCAGCTCTGGCCTTTCTCCCTGGGGTTGCAAACAGCTCAGGGTGGCTGCACACCTACCCCGGGCAGCATCTCGCAGGAGCAAGGGATGGGCCAGAGTATCCAGCCCTTCCCTGGGAGGGTAGAGATCATACCAACAGAGCCATTTCCAAGCAGTTTGGGCATCTCCAGACAGGTCTGTGACTCACCAGGACACCTCGGCAAGGCTTGGGTGATATTACAGCCCCAAGGTTCAAACAGATCCCTCCCTCTCCATCCCAGGCATGATTTTTTAGGGAAGCTGGGATGGGATTTAGGGGGAGCCGGAATGCTCACAGCTTCTCCCCACCCTCTTGCTTGCTAGAGCAGCCAGCAAAAAAAAAGAAGGTGGTTTATTGTTATTTAGTTTCTTGCCCCTTTCATACTCCTTTGCCGGAGTTTTTGCCAGCGGCGGGCCCCGGGTCTGGCAGGGATCCAGGGCAGCCGAGGCGCTTTTAAAAACAAAGCAGGGCGCGTGCATGCACACATACACGCACGGCATCCAACCCCGCTTTTAACTCTTGCCGGAGCAATGCTGGTGGAAGCATCCATTTCCAGCAGGAAACCATCTTGCATGCAGTCCATCGCCACTGGGATCCAACAATTCACCTCCCACCTTCACAGAAAAACCTCTTTGTGGCACTGGGATCCTGACAGAGAGGTGGCAGAAGTGATGCTGGTCCTTGTGGTCCACCAGCTCCCTCCTGGAACCAGCCAAGCCAGAGGATGGAATGCCTGTGCTGGCAGTGTCCTTGCCACGTCCCCTTCTCTGCAGCCCTGGGGAGCACCGTCCTGGTTCCCATGCCGGTATGCTGCTGGCAGCCAGGCACACGGAGTCCCAGGGCTCGGGACTGCCCTCCCTGCCTCCCTGCAAGCTGTCCTCATCTGAAGTGTGGCGTGTTTCTGGGTCACACAGCCAAAACAGCCTCTGCAGCCCTTGGGAAGGGGTGGCTGAGCCCCCTGGTCTGGGCTGAGTCACCAGGAAATGCCCAAGGGATGGAAATTCCCCTCCTGTCCCAAACCTCAGCCTCCTGCCTGTGACACTGGGGATGACTGCCAGCCTGGCTCCATCCATGGGACTGAGGGACCTCCACATTTCCAGGAGATCCCACATTCCCTGGGATACCCCAGCGCTGTCTGGCCATCTCCAAAGGATGGCAGCATAGCCTGGAACAGGCTCAAAAGTCCCCACATTTATCCCCTTCTCCAGAACTAGCCTGGCTTTTCCCCCACTCTTTTACAAGAAAACGTCAGCTGCAGTGGCCCAGGCTGACAGCAAGGACCACAGGTTGCCCTGCCAATGGGTGTCCAAAGGCTGGGGACAGAAATACAGGCCTGGGACAGGGGAAGATGTGGAGCTGTGAACACAGGGAAATGGGGTGCAGAGGGGCAGGGGCTGGGCCAGCCTGCACAGGCTCCTCCATCTCCCCGTGTGACGCTGTTTGCTCGTGCCTTATCTCCTGCACTCAGCACAGCGACTCCTTCCCTGGCTCCGGGCGCTCCGGTGGCAGCCGGGCCCCTTTCCAAACACAACACCCGTTGGAGCCCAGCTTTGAAAACCAACTGTCCCTTCACTCCTTCCGCTGCCTCTGCAGGGCTTTTCCTTCCCAGCGAGAGAGGTGGGAACACCAGGATGTGGATGGGAAAACCCACCCAGCAAAAACCAGGCTACCAGAAGAGACCCACCCCCTTCCAGGGAGGTCAGGAGCCACAGGAGGAGGAAGAAAGGATTGACCCCACCTTGCCAAGGAGCTGCAGCCCCACCACCATCCAGCCCCGTGGCTGCCGCACTCTCTGGAGCCTTTGAAGCCTCTTTTCTCCCGCTCCTACCACCCACCCACCGCAGGCTGGTTCAGGAGCAGGTTTGGGCATGCTGGGGGTGGTGGGGTCCCCGGCACGGGGCCGCCCCCAGCCCGGCTCCCCGGGCACGGTGCCTCGCCCCGCTGCTGGCTCAGTCCTGGAGGAAGAGGGAGTTTTGCCCGTTTCGGCAGAGTTTCTCAGCGTCTCTCCGCAGGCGTGCCCACAGCCTTTCCAAGTCGGAGCGCGGCTGCGGAGCCGGTCCAGCCCGTCAGACCTACAGCGTGCGGGGAGAGGAGGGGAGGACACAGCCAGGGAAGCTTTGGGAACTCGTCCTCCAAACTTGGGCTATAAGGGACGTGGCCAGGGTCACACTTGTGCTCGATGGCAGAGCCGGGTCCAGCCACCTGCACTGCCCGGGGCAGGAGTGGAGCAGGAAAAGTACCCAGGCACCTCGGCACCACTGCTACCAGGGAAAGCCATCGGGTGTAACAGAGCCTGACACGATAAGGATCCTGCCCAAGGCCAGTCTGGGCTCTGCCCTGCAGCCAGACCAGGAATAGCACCTGGAGTACCCGAGGGTTTGGGACAAGCCTTGCTGGTAGCAGCAGCGAAGAGGAGGATGGTTCTTTTCCACACTGAGCTTGCTGCCTGGCACAAAGGCACATCCAACACCATTAGAAAATAACTCCCAGATTGCAAAAGGGAGCAACTTCTCCCCCAAATAACTACAGACCTGCTGCTGTTGGAAGAAGTGGAAATCGTGGCACATCATGAAAGGAGGGCGGATGTTTCTGAAGAGGACAGGGACACAGAGCACCGGTGGCAAAGGCTAAGAAATCACAAGAGAGATATTAAAACCTCACACTTTGAGGCTTAAGGTGATACAGCTACATGGGATTAGGAAAAAATTCAAGGGTGAGAGAAGAAATTAGTTATCCCACATCTGCCTGCTACAGTCTCATAGCATGCGGAGCAACATCATCCCTCTCCTGCCAAACTGGATGGTGGCAGCAGCATCTGAGGGCTGGCACAGCTCTTGAGAAAACCTTAACATGCTTTGTGCTGCTGGGACATAGCAGTGAGAGGCTCTAACACAGGCATGGAGATAAAGCCAAGACCCCTCTGTAAGCTTTGCTAGCATTTAACAACTTGCTAGGTGATGGCCCAAATACAGCCATGTCCCAGGAGCCCACCCCAGTCCTTAATATCTAAGCACCAACATACCTGGTGAAATGGGGCAAGTGACTGACCAAACCTCCTCAAGGCAGCAGCTAAACCTCAGCAGGGCTTTGCTCCCTGTCCTTGAGAGTTTCACACCAGTTTGCTCAGCTGCTGCCCTTTCTTTGCACTTCACATAGGTCTAAACAAAAACCCTCACCACTCCCCTGAGGAAGGCAAACAATGAGTCCAGCTCCCATCACCTTCCACAGCTACTCCAGCCCCCGGCTATCACAGGGACACCCCCTCTCCCAGCATCACCCTGGCTTCCCCCCATCCCCTGTCCCTTGATCCTGCATCCAGGGATGGGGGCACCCAAATTTTGCCGGGCACCATCCAGCTCCAGGAGATTCCTGGCCAGAGAGGCTCTGCCTCTCATCTCCCCTGGGAGCCCCAAGCCCTCGGTGCTGGCCCTGGCCAGGCCAACTGGTGCATTGTTGGCGAGGGCAGCAGCCCAGGGACGTGATTGATCGTGGGGGAGAGAGGCCAAAGCCGTGATGGGTCGTTTAACAATTTCAATTAAACTCTGCAGCGCTCCCGAGGCAGAGGGGAGGGGAGAGGGAGAAGGAAAATAAAAAGCGGGATGTTTCCATTGCCAGGGAACCTCAGCAGAGCACGGCTGGCCCGGCAGGAGCAGCCTGGCTCTCCCAGACCAGAACCCCCTCCCTGGCTGCAGGAGTGACCACGGTGTCGCGCCAGCATCCCCTTCCCGCAGGCAGGACAACTGCCCTCGCCTGCCCTTTCCCTCCTGGCTCCTGCCCCCCAAAAATCTTGTCCCTGCCCAGCCCACCACCTTGGAATGAGAGGTGCTGTGACCCACTTGTGCTGCGGCGCTTGCGCGGGGAGGAGGCTGCGCACGGAGAATATTAAACAATGTGTCCCTGAAGTTCCCGCTGCCAGGACTGGCGCTTGGATTTTGCTTACGTGCGGTGACTTTTTTAGGCACAGAAAGCCCCAGAGGGCTGATCACAGCGATCGAGCTCCCAATCCACTGAGACAGCAGAAGGACTCTTAGAGGGATTTTAAAAAATATATTATAAAAAAATAAAATAAAAATCAGCATCTCAGCCTGTCGTATGGAAAAGGCGCTTTAATGAGCAGCAAAGGCAGCAAATGCTTAGCTCACATGGCATCAGTGAGAAGAGGGAGAGGGAACCATAAGGGATAGGGAACAGTGGTGCCCTCCACGCCAGGAATGAGCCTCCAAGCCCTACAGCAAGTCTAGCACAGGAGCTCCACTGAGGGCTTGCAGCAGTGGCCTTGGAGAGGTCAGGGTATTTTGGCCCCTTCTTATTAAGGAATAAAATGAAAATAAGCTGAGGGAGCTGCTGGTGCCGCTGCAGCAGGGGAGTTAAACACACACGTTCACATGGGTACCCACAGCTGCAGGGAGGGCAAGACTCCAGAGAGAAAACAGATGGGATTGAACTGGGAGAGAGTTACTGGAGGGTATGGGAGAAAACCAGTGTGACTTCACCCCTCTGGGTGAAGGAGAGGAAAGACATGGGCACCCCAACTTGCACACGCTGCCTGGCCATGGGACACCAGCTCAGGGGACGGGGCTGCATCAGCCAGCAGGACACTCACGTTATTTTTTGCCTTGGGGATGTCCTTCAACCACCCACATGGGCAGACTGCTCTTGTTCAGCTCAGCGACCCTGTACAGGCACAGTCGCTGAGCAGCAGAGGCAATGGCACCCAGTACCTTCACCCAGGGAAGGGACACCAGATGTCCTTGTTCTGGGGAGGAGGTGGCTACCAGCCCTTCTGAAAGCCCAGCAGTTGAGAGTTGTAAAGTTCTGGCCACAGACAAAGCTTTCCAGTAGATGACCCAGGGGAGCTGATCCCCTCCTCATATTTATAATCCCCAGCCTAACTCGGGTTTCTTCGCACCAGCCTCTCTGCTCTGAGCTGCTCCTAAGAAGCCTTAAAGCTTCTCTTGCCTGAGATTCCTCTCTCCCCTCCTCCAGACAGCTCATTCCCTTTCAGCTTTCCCACACACCCCCATGAGACCCCCCACGATGAGCAGCCTTGGCAGGGGTATCCACACTCCCAACAGCCTGGGCAGCCAGGGTGCACCTTCCCCCAGCCAGACACCGCATCGAGAGCCCTTTTATTTACTTTTCCCAGTTTCCTTCTCTTGGTCTGTCAGGAGAAATAACCAGGAGCTCAGCTCTATACAAGGGTTCTGTGGCACTGGCCACGATCTCATCGATCTTTCCACCCTCCCCATCTCCTCCAGATGCTGTGCAGCATCTGCAGGACCCCGGTGCCCTTGGGGACCCCCTCGAGCCGTCTGTTCGCGCCAAGCTCTGCTTGCTGCTGACCTTTCTGAGAGCACAGGCAAGAAAACAGCCCTGCTGAAGGGTTAAACATTACCAGACTGAAATTCAAGGCTTGACGATTGGTTCCAGTCGACTGGCTGGGATGATAATTTTTCACAAGATAAATACGGCTGGGAGTGAGCAGCAACCGCTAAAGACCCTTTGTAGCAGCATCCCCCCCAAAGCGGTTCACTTCCCCCTGCCACGGCTGCTTCCCTTCACCCATCCCTGCTCAGTGGCCCACACTCCAGGGTTCCTGGCCCCGAGCCCAAGGGGAACCCCAGCTCAGCTGCAGGATTGCTTACAGCCCAGTCATTCATCCGCACGGGCTGTGCTTGCACTCCCGCCTCCAGCCACAGCACAACTCATGTGCTGGGGGTCAGATCAGCACCTGCACCCCGGCTTGGCCAGCACTGAGACTTGCACCCCGGGACTGGCAGGAGTGCCCAGCCAGGGGGAGGGAGCCCACGGCTCTGTGCCCAGGTACTCACTGCTCTTGGACGCCTTGATCTTGGCCACCAGTTTCTGCACACCAGGTACGTCCCCATTCTTCACAGCCTGGATCAGCTCCTGCTCGCGCCCCATCGCAGGCAGGTGGGAGCAGTGGCCACGTAGAAACCCTCAGATCCCAGAGGTTTATAAAGCCATGGGAAAAAGCCCCTAATTCCTCAAAACACACTTTGATGAGAGATGAAATCCAGGTAGAAAGACACTTTACAATCCCACAGGGCATAAAAACCAGAAGGAAGAAATCTTTCTGTTAAGGGCAGAAGTCCCTTTCTGCATCAGGAGGAGCGGGACTCAGATGGGGTTTGGTTGGAGAACATGCAATCCGTTAAAAGAAAAAACACTTCAGTGCTCAGGGACAGGCTCCCGGCAGCACCAGAGCTCTGTGAGACAAAGCCAAGCAGCTCGGGGCAGGGTGTCCAGCGCTGGCAGCATTGGGATGCCCTCAGCCTCTCACAGCACTCCTGGAGCCAGAGGTGTCGTGCTTCACTCCCTTCAGCAGGCTCTGCTGCGTTGATGAGTCCCTAATTCTTCCCAAAAGGATTATGGGCTCGGTGCCATCTGGAAGTCATAGATCCTCCCTCTCTGGTGCTCATTAGCCCCTCGGTTTCGGCATTCCTCTCGGTGACGGCACTGCAGGCACGCTGGGGAGCCCCGTGCACGGCCAAGCCCCCGCACGGCAGCCCGGGACCTGCGAAGGGAAGAGCAGAGTCAGCCCCCAAAGGCCATTTACCTCCCGGCTCCGTCGCGACAGCTTTTGTATCCGTGCCGAAGAACGAATACTTTGACTATATTTAGTCCTGGAAGGACTTGGCTCATCCTTATGTTAAACGGAGAGGGAAGAACCTGTGGATAAAACCTCCTGAGGGTGCTGCCCCCGGAGCAGGACAGGGGTGCAGCTCTTTCCCTGCCCTCCCAGGGCCACACACACCACGTTCTCCCTAAAGGCAGCACACGGGGCTTGGGATACACGACATCTCCCCCTCTCCTTTCCCGGTGACAGCACACAAGGGATGGAGCTGGGGAGGTTTAGCCAAAGCCCTCTGCAGCCCACAGGAGAGAGTCTTGCCTGCTCGAGCCTACCTCGCATTCTTCTTCTGTGCAAGGATAAACCCTCAACCTTCAAACTCCCCGGGACGCTCAATGTCCTGGGACCCAAGACACTTCCTCACCAGTTCAGGAGCTCTCTCTGGCCCCAGTGAGGAGCTGGGTGTAATGCAGCAGGACAGCTGTGCTCAGAACAGGATCAAGGCCGTATCCTGGCCAGCCAGGGTATCCTGGAGAGGGCACGGGGTCCTGCAGAAGCAGTTCACATGTCCCAGCCTGTGCTCCCACACTGCACCCGAGCTGCCCAAACTGTGTGGCAACAAAATCCCTCCTAGTTCAGGGCCATGCATCTGGCAGGCTGCTCCAACCGGGGAGGAGCGTGCGTGCAGGAAAGCAGGGAGCACACACCATGCCAGCTGCAAGGCCATGGCCAGATCACCCCACAACTTCCCCTCTGCCCATCCAGGACGGATCAGAACCAGCTCTGGTTCCCCTGGCCATGGCTCAGTGGAGTCTCCCTTCCCCAGAGCGCTCACCCTCCACGGTTTATATAACAGCGAGTGTCGCTTCCTCCGAGCAATCGAGGTCACTGTTCAGAGCATGGAAATCACAGGGGACACAAGGCAACAATGACAGGTCCCGCTGGGATGGGGGCAAAACCAGAAGGAAAATCCCATGGCATAGCATTGCTCAGCCGGGAGCTGCAGCTGTCCATTAACATGGACCCCTCACGGCTTCCCCGTGCTCCAGCTCTTCCCTGGCTGCAGCACCACAGGGCAGACGAAAAGATGATCCTCAGGTACTGGCTTAGCTTCTGGGACAAGGGGGTGTGTGATTCCCACACAGCTGATGAATCTCTCGGCACTGAAGCTGGTGCCCGTCGAGGTCAGCTGTCACCTCCCTCGTCCTGGGGCACCTGCACAAGCTTATCTGCCTTACAACAAAGTTTCAGCCACTTGACTCAGACTAACCTCTCGCTGCAAACAAATCCCCTCCCGAAACCTCTTGTGTCGCACCGTCTTCAGAACTATTTCGTTTAACCCTGTGCACTGCATCCAACTCTGTGCTGCTGCTCCAGAGCGCTCACAAGAGCCGACCGTGAGGCGGTGAGACGACTTTGTATTTGAAAAGTCTGCCCGGCCTCACTTGGAAAACGGCCCCGGTGCTGCTGCCTCGGCTCCCGGAGCACGCGGGGCTCAGCGCGCAGCTCGGAGGGACCGAGAGCTCCGAATGCCGACCTGACCTCAGCTTCTCCAGAGGAGCAGCGAAGGTAAAATTCGAGAAACGCACAAAGCTGGAAAAGCAACAGCAAAACACCCCTCCCACACGAGCAGAGCTGAGCCTCCAGCCCAGGAATCCACCTGGAGAACCAAAGTATCCCAAACATTCCCGCAGCCAACGGTAGCGCCGGGGGAAAAAAGGAGGGAGAGGAGGGGGAAAAACCCCTAAACAAACCTAAACCAGTTACGTAAGTGGCGGAGGAAAGATGCAAAGGAGCTGAAGGCACCCAGCCGGCTGCCGACGGGCGGCGGGGGCAGCTCGGCTCCCCCGGGAGGCTCCATCCCCGCGGCCGGGCGGGCAGCGAGAGGGGCCCGGCC